>PVJO010001666.1:0-165227 GCA_004026905.1 Hystrix cristata | reverse complement strand
TAGGGGAATAGCTGGGTCAAATGGAACCTCCAGTTGTAGTTTTTTGAGGAATCTCCATATTGATTTCCACAGTGGCTGGACCAGTCTACATTCCCACCAACAGTGGAGGAGTGTTCCTTTCTCCCCACAGCCCCGCCAGCATTTGTTATTGGTTGATTTTCCCATATACGCGGTTCTTTCTGGAGTGAGGTGGAATCTTAACGTTGTTTTGATTTGCATTGGCTGATGGTTTGAGAGGATTCAGTCCTGGGTTGGCTGGCCCCAAAGCAGTAACATTAGAGCAGAAGGGCACAGCGGAGAAAAATTGCTTAGTTCATGGTGACCAGGAAGCACAGCAGAACAGCACTGGAGAGACAGGGGTCAAGGACCAGACACAGTACCCAAGTCACACCTCCGTGACCCACCCAGACACACCTAGAAGTGTGTTTTACTAATCTCCGAGGTGGCTCCCAAGCCAATCAATCTGACATTTAAGTTTAACCGTCACAATGGTTGAGTCGGTTTATTTGATAAGCAGTGGGAAGGGGAAGTTGATCTTCCAGGCAGCATGGTCTCTGCTCTCACTCTAGTCCTCTTCTTGGGAGGATCCCACTGATGACAAATCACTGAGCATCACCTGATCCTGCCCTCACCTCACCTCATCCAAGGCAACACATCCTTAGTACACACTCTCTCTGAGCATCTTCCGGTGACTTGCACATGAAGCAGAAATTTCTCCTGCCCTCAGGAACTTGAAACCACAGCGAGAAGGGTAGAAACATATTAATTAATCGCAACTCAGGGTGAGAAATTCCATGCTAACTGTATGAAATGGCGTTCTGAGAGTAAAGAACACTACAAATAGATATCCACCCCAAAACCAGACTGACCCATGAGAATGCGGCCTTGGGGCTGTCTTCATCAGGGATCATTTCATTATGAGGAGGAGATTATTTGCTCAAATTAGCTCAAGTCAAAGAAGTAATTTATTGGCAATATAACAGGGATGCTTTGTGGAACCCAAGACTGGTGAGCGAGGCCAACACAGGAGGGACAATGAGTCCACAATGAAGGTTCCTTTCCCTACCTCACTGGAGTCACATGACCTCTTATTGCTAGTTTTTAGTGTTTGCTTCACTGCAGGGTGAGGGGTGGCTCTGTCTGCTTTGAGGTGCACAGAGCTGCTCTTGTCCCTTCCCCCAAATTCTTAATACAAGTTGCCAGTGGAGACTGACGAGGGCTGCTTCTTTTTCTTCTTCTCTCTCTTTTTCCCGTTTTTGTTTTTCTGAGACAGGGTCTCACTCTGTAATCTAGGCTAGCTACCCTTGAACTCACTATGTAGCCCAGGCTGGCCTTGAACTCACAGCAATCCTCCTGCCTCAGCCTCCCGATGATTAGGGCTTCTGAAACACATTTCCAAGTATACAGAAGCTAAGGTAAGACAGCCCTGATACAGATGGTTTCAGTGTAAAGCCAGGTGTGGTGGCACACACCTGTAATCCCACTACTCGGGAGGCTGAGGCAGGAGGACTATGGAGAGTTTGAGGCCAGCCTCAGCTACAGTGAGTTCAAGGCAGCCTGAACCACATTTCAAGAGCCTGTCTCAGAAAGCCAATAAAAACAAAACAAAACAAAACAACAAAACAAAACAAGTTTCATTGTAGATATTTTAGACATAGCTCTACATGGGTAATTGTTGTAATCACACATCAATGACAAAAGTGTTATTTATTGTTTTCATTTTTTCTGCTATGGTTTGGGTAGTATGCCCCTTAAAGTTACATGTGTTTGAAGCTTGGTGGCAGGGTGGCAGTGTTGAAGTGGCGGGGAAGCTTTAAGAAGTAAGGCCTAATATAAGGTAACTGGATCATTAGGGGCACTGCCCTAGGAAGGGATGAATTCTGTCCTGCAAGACCCTGGTTAGTTCCCACAAAATCAGGTTGTTATAAGAAGTCATGGGTTCTAAGATGCATACATCAAGTGAGCCAGCTCAAGAAGGCCCATTGTTGGGCCTTGGAGCTATCTGGAAAGTAGCTCTGGTAGACCTTGACAGTAGCTGGGTCATTCTAGAACAGGAGCAGGCCTGTGAGAATGGAGTTAATGAAGTAATAGTAATTGAAATGAAGCAGTGTGGTGGCCAGAGAGGCATAAGTTGAGGGCACACCGATGGTTAAGCACCTTGAGCCAACACGGTCACTTCATCACTCTTTCTGGCTCCTGCAAAAGGCCTATTCATCCCCCCTTCCTGGTAATTCAGGTCAGGATGGGGGACGGTGGTGTAATAACATACAACCCACAAGTCTCAGTGGCGAATCAACACAAGTTTATTTCCTCCAGAACATGCTGAGTGCAGACTGAGAGGAATTTCTGCCCTGGATGTACATCCTGTGAGATTCCACACGGTGGAAACAGCTATACAGCATCCATGGACAGATTTTTTGAAATGCAAATTAGATGTCACTACTCTGCTCAAGAAATCCTCTAATGTCCATCCCTTGCTCCCTTCCTCTCTTTCTCTTTGTCTGTCTGTCTGTCCTCTCTGTCTCTCTGTCTCTCCCTCTGTTTCTGCAGTACTGGGGTCTTACTAAATCACTAAGTTGACCGGGTGGGTGTTGAACTTGCATCTTCCTGCCTCAGCCTCCCAGAGTGCTGGGAATTCCAGGCACGTGCCACCACACCTGGCTGTTTTTCTATCACATCTGGAAAACAATTCAGTCTCATCCCTGCGGCAAGGTGGTCTGAACCTGTGCATCCTTTTCCTCTCTGTTTTCCCATAGGCCTTATCTCGGGTACTCGATCGAGCTCCTTCCTGTGATAAGAGCTTTGTTGGAACTGTCCCTTCACCGTCTTCCTTCCAGTTTGAGATTGGTGGGCTGCCTCTTGTCATTCAAATATTAACCTAAATGTCACCTTGGGGAACCCTTTCTAAGCACTTAAAACCAAGTGGTAGAGCTGGGCATGGTGTAATCTCAGCACTCTGGGAGGATGAGGCAGGAAGACCATGAATTTGAGCCCAGCTCAGGCAATTTAGCGAATTAGTGAGACCTTGTCTCAAAAAATAAAGATCTGGGGATGTAGCTCAGTGTGGTTCAAACCCAAGCACCAGCCCCCCCAAACCAAGTGGCAACCCAACCACATTCATGTTTAGACATCCCAAACCTACAACCACAGCTGGTCCTCAGGACACAGTAAGTGCTCAGTAATCACTGTGCCAGCAGGAATGGGGAAGTTCACAGCCCGACAGACTCCTTCAGATGCTCACAGATTCTGAACCATCTTCTTCTATTGAGAAAACAAAACCACTGCCCACAAAAGCAGTAAAACAACAGTGCAGTGGGGGCCCTAATAGTGGTCATGTCTATCTGTGCTATGCTATTAATTATCAATAATTCCCAAAGCACTTTCCTAACCAGAGAGTGAATCTACTATGAGATCAGATGTTGGGGAAAAAAAATCATTAACAGCAGCGAGTGCTAAGTGAGCACATCTTATGTAAATAATCTTTTTTTCTTTTTTCCTTTTTTTTTTTTTTTTTTTTTTTTTTTGGTGGTGCTGGGGATTGAACTCAGGGCCTTGTGCTTGCAAGGCAAGCACTCTAATCACTGAGCTAAATCCCCAGCCCCTGTAAATAATCTTAATAGCAATAATAAGAGAGGTAATTGTTCACAGGTGTCATTTCCTGGGGGAAAAAATCTACCTTATCTTGCACAAGAAAATGCTAATAGTTTCATTAAATTTATGAGCCTTAATTAGCACACTGCTGTTCTAATTACTGTGCTAGTTCTGAAATCATGTTCCCTCACTCCTTCCCTCTTGAGCAGATCGCACACCATCAGCCACTTTTCCTGTATGAATTCGCGCCTCTTGGCAGAACCAGCATGCTTATCTATAGCAACGGTGGGCGTGCTTCTAAAATCAGTCAGGAGTCCTAGTCTTTGTCCATGGCTCTTCATCCTCACTCACACGTGCACGTGCGCGCACACACACACACACACACACACACACACACGCTGTTCTTTACAGTGTAATGTATACTTTAGGAAAAAAATTGGTTTCCTTATCAGCTATTCTACTGATCGTCTATGTTGAGCAGGTCTTTAATGTTTTTGTTCTGTTTTTAAGATATTTGCTATGGCAAGAATAGTTAACATGAAATTACCAAACGTTCGTGTTTGGCTCACATGTAATTTTATTCTTTGTATCTTTCCCTTTCACATTCTGGTTCTGATGACGACGATGATGATGATGTCACTATCCTGCAACTTCTATCTCTTGCACTTACCCCACACAAGGCATTGGGCTCAGAGCTTTGTTATCTTATTTAATCTACTCAACAAATCTCCATGGGGAGATTATTACATACTCGATTACCAAAGAAGAAACAGACGCTAAGAATACGAGTAGTACTATGGTTTGAAAATGTCTTCTCAAAAGCATGTGTTGGAAACATAATCCTCGCCATGCTAGTGCTAAGAGGTGGGACCTTTAAGAGCAGATTAGGCCGTGAGGGTGCCTGCCCTCTCAAATGAATGGTTTAATAGCACAGTCTTGGGAAAGGGTTCTTTATAGAAGGACAAGTTCAGCCCCATGTGCCCTTCCCTTGAGCTCTCTTTGCCCTCTGTCCATATGAGCCCTTCTGCAATGTATTATGATGCAGAGCCTCTCCTGGTGCTGACAACTTTTGATGTTCCAGCCTCCAGAACTAAGAGGAAACACAATTTCTGGTCAGTAGAAATTGCCTTGTCTTGGGTGTTGTTTTAGTAGCACAAAATGGACTAAGACAAGTTGCTTGCTTAAAGTCCTATAGGTCCATCCTTTCCTTTCCTCATGGGACTTCAGTTACAGGATGAAGTGGGATGTTCTAGATGTTTTACGCTTTCCTTTGCTGTTCATCTTTGTTTTAGTCTGGATATTTTCTTTTAAACTATTGTCCAGTCTACTGATTTTCTCTTTAGCTGTGTCTAATTTGCTCTTTAACTCAATCATGAATACTTCATTTATTGTACTTTTCAGTTCTATGATTTCTCTTTTGTTCTTTTTTATAGTTCTCAGTTCTTTACCTAAATTCTCCATCTTGTCATGTAATTTCTTGAATATAATAAACATAGCTATATGAAAATCTGCTTCAAGACTCCAATATCTCCTACTTGCTTATGGTACCATTTCTATATCAACTGGATCAATATTTTAAAAAAATTACTCCTAGTTATTTTTTATTGAGTGCTACAGAGTATGTATAAAAATTGTCAAGATAATTTGAGGTCATGGATAAAGCTATCATCCTTCATGGCTGCCACAGATTGAATCTGAAATATCCCACAAAGGCCCATGTGGTAAAGGCTCGTTCTCCAGCCTGTGGTCCTACTGGGAGGTGGCAGGACCTGCAAGAGGTGGGACTTAGGTCAGCAGACGTGTGTCCTTCAAGGGGATACTGGAACCCTGGCCCTTTCCCCTTCCTCTCTTTGCTTCCTGGCTGCCACGAGGTGAACAGGTACCCTCTGCCACACGCTCCTGCCATGGTGTTCTGGGCCATCATGATCCATATCAACAGGGGTATGCAGTCATGGACCAAAGCCTCTGAAACCATGAGCTCAAAGAGATCTTTCCTTCCTGCGAGTTGATTATCTCAGGTATTTTGCCACAGTGATGGAATACTAACATGAGAGCAAATTTATGTTTTGGGATGGAAATGTGAATAATTATCTCTAATCCCAGGATGAGTTATAGTATTTCCAGGCTCCCAACTGGATGGCTGGGAGATTCTTGAAGGTCTCTCAGCCCCAGCTGGGCCCTAGTCTCCTCGGCACTGGTAACCTCTGGAATCTGTTTAGCTTTCTGCCACTTGCCAGATGTTCTCCGCTGAGCCACACCTGCGTAGGTGAGGAACTGGCCATGGGTCCAAGGGAAGTTCTCAGGTTTTCTTTGTTGAAATTACCCACCTTCTAATGCCACATCCCTCCAACCCCAACCAAATCCTAGCTGCTTCGGCAGCCATGAACTCCATGTGTTTCTTCTAGTAAGGCTGCCACACCCTGCTTGGCTTTCATTTTTCTGTGCCACACTTTGGAAGACTGAGTGAGAAAGCAAGGGTCAAACTGGGATTCACCTTGTAGGAATTTTTTTCTCCAAAACTTTATAACCCTCTGTTACTTGCCACCATATACTCAGTTATTCTTATAAACTATCTGTGGTAGGAAGAATTCTAAGTGCTCAGGAGCTCCCTGTCCCCAAACCCAGTGAACATCCTCTATAATAATGTCTTTCCCTGAGTGTGGGTAGGGCCTGACGGATGATGGAGCTCACTCTCATGATTAGGTTATACTGCGGAGCAAAGGTGAAGGAATTTTACAGGTACAATTCAGGGTCCTAAGCCAATTGATTTTGTTAAAAACATTGGGGATTATATGGAGTGGGCCTGACTGACTCAGGTAAATACCCTTAGCAGCTTTCCTGGAGCTGCTTCCTGTTGGCCGTGAGGAGGGATGGCCTCTGCCTCTGGCAAGGGGTGGTCTCTAGGGGCTAATGGCTCCCATCCGGCAAGAATAAGGAACTAAGGGTCAACTGGTGTCCCACAATCCCACAATCTCCACGTGAGAAAGTAAGTCTCAGCTGACACCTTGACTTCGGCCTTCTGAGATCCAGGAAACCTTGAGAGAAGCACGTGCTGTTGCAAGCTACAAAGCTTGTGATGATTTGTTAAGCTACACTCTTGGTGTTGTTAAAATTGGACTATCTTGCTAAAACAAACTTAAGCGCTTTCCCTATTATTCCATAACTGAGACGGGTTAAACTTGGACTCCTCTCTCTCTTCCTGTGTTGCCGGGGCTCAAGCCCAGGGCCTCCCATGCTTGGTAAGCATCCTCCCACCGAGCTACATCCCACACTTGGGTCTTCTTCAGAAAGATTTTTTGCTGCGCTCACTTCTTGTCCAAGTGTCCTCAGTGATCTGTGAACCCTCAGCCAGGTACGCTGTGAGTCTCATCTACTTAAATTTTTAACTTCTGTGGGGGCCATGTGGCAATTTCTATTTTGTTTGGAAATCATCTTTTTAAAAAACGTTTTGTATGTTTTTCACAGAATTGTGTATGTTATTCTCACGTAATTTTACCATCCCTGGTTCTGGGGTTACATTTTGTTTCATATTCCTAATATTCTATATTTTTGCTGGTTTTTGTTAGGTTTACCAGATACCTATTTCATTCGTTTTTCAAAAAGGACTGGAGTTTTATTTATCCTATTTTTCCAGGTTGACTTCAGATTTTATCTTCTAAATCTTCTTAGTTTCCTGGTTTGGACATTATGAAAAAGTCCAAAGCAGGCATTGGGAATCTAGTTCAAGTGCTAGAGTGCTTGCCTAGCAAGTGCAAGGCCCTGAGTTTGATCCCCAGCACCAAAAAAACCCAAACCAACCAACCAACCAACAAACAAACAAAAATGTCCAAAGCAGTTCAAACTATATCACTCATGGCCAAATCTTATTTCATCTACACGACCCACAGAATTACTTTGATGCAAATCTTGGATATATAAATTTGTCTTATACATATTTTATTATACATTTTAAAAGGACTTAAAAATAAAATGTGCTGGGCATGGTGGTGCATGCCTGTAATCCTACAACTTTTGGGAGGGTGAGGTAGAAGTTTGCTGCCAGTTTGAGGCCAGCCTGGGCTACATACTGAGTTCAAGGGCCAGCATGAACTACACAGGGTACCTAGCTGCAAAAAAAAAAAAAAATAAAAAAGTACATATCCTATCTGAAAAATACAAAAAAATAATTCTTTAATATCATCAGTGTGTAGGTGGTTCTATTAGCGTTAAGTCTGGGGACAAGGACAGAGTCAACTTGAGACTGCCATCCCACCAGAACATCTGCCTGCTGTAAAGCACGGTTTCCCAACTCTGGCTCTAACTCACAATAAGACATACATTTTGTATTGTGCCCAGTACACTAATATCTACATGTAAAAGTGAAACAAATATTGTCCTAAACAACACACTTACCACCCTACCTTCCTGCCTTTCTTTTAAATGTTGGTTGCAATCTACTAAGCTGATTTCACATTATACTCTTACTTATCCACATTTTGAAAACAATCCTATAAAGCAAATGTCTAAATATTAAATTAACTGAAAAGTTCATGAAATGAGTTTCAGATACCTTTTCTGAAGAGAAGGGCAGAGAAAAAGCCTTTTATCCACTAAGCGCCTGGTGCTTCAAGCCAAACCATGACCCTTCAGGCCATTCCCAGCCACATTTAACTGAACTGTTTATGATTCCTCCTTTATTAGAATCCACTTATTCAGACAGGTATTTGAGATCCCACTGCCAGTTTTTTCCTATTTATCTTTCTGGTCATTTCTGCCTGAAATTTCAACTTCTATTCTGAACAACAGTCAAGCACCTTTGAGACCTGCACACTCTTACCAAAAATGTGAACCGCCACCCATCTTCCTGAATTGCTAAAGAATGATATTAATGACATAAAAAGTATTCTTAAGGTCAAAACAAATAGTACTTAGATCTTTGAGGATAAATTCTGCTGACAGAAGCCTTCTCTTTAGAAATCTAACTATAACCTTAAGATTCAAAAGAAATCAGTAGTTTTCACAAAAATTCGCACGAAGAAATGAACTCCTCTGACCTTATAAATACAATGAAGACCTCACCACATCCATCTGTAACGACTTACTCTGTTGTGCACATATTTAATGCATTTCAACAAGCAGGTTCTGGCCAGGTGGGGTGGTACACACCTATAATCCCAAACTCAGGAGACTGAGGCAGGAGGATCATTGTTCAAGGCCAGCCTGGGCTACACCATGAGTTCAAGGCCAGACCCTACTACATAGTGAGACTTTCTTTCAAATCCCCATCCCCAATAAAGGAGGTTCCTTGGTTTTTGACCTTCAAAGAAATGAAAGATACTCATTTTATGTAATCTAAAAGAGCTTTATTTAGTATATAATCTCCATACAATTCAGTACAACAAATTATAAAAGCTCTTTGTAAGATCTTACCCACGGGATTTTAAAAACAGAACATCAACTGCCGCAAGAAAGTGAGCCACTCTCTCATCTTAAAAGATTTTTTTTCCATGAACGATCACTCTCTCCTGGGCTAAAAGGTTGACATGTATGAAGTACATGGGAACACTTTAACCAAGATACATGATCTGACAAAATTTTAATATTGTCCTGTTAATGTCAGTCTGAATTTTAAAAATTGAATATTTCTATGTTACTTCAGGTAAATTTTGGTCAAGGATGAGCCAAAATTTTGACATCATAGTAAAACTTAATGTGGAATCGGTATATACACTTTTTAGTTAATTGTGAAGTAAAGATGCAGACCAGATGAAATACCTATATATGTCCTTATCCCCAGCAGCACCTACCCAACACACACACGCGCGCGCACACACACACACAAATTTATTAAGCTGAACTGAACTCACACAGGTTAGGAAAAAGAGACAACAAATGGCCATGATAACCCCTAACTACCCTCTTGACTAACACATCGGAAATGTACTGCTGTTCTGTAAAAACCTGTAACAAGTGTGATGGGGATCTTTCAACTGGGGCAGAATTTCTCTTAGCCAATTGAGATTATCACCAGTAGTTGGTCACTTAATTACATAGGTTAAAATAGGGAAGAATAATCTTTTTTTTTTTTTTTTTTTCTGGTGCTGGGCATGGGACCCAGGGCCTCATGCATGCTGGGCAAGTGCTCTAGCACTGAGCGACACCCCGAACCTTTCATTTTCTAATATTCTGACGTGAAGCCAAGGACATTCCCTGTGCCTAACAATCCAGTGACTGCAGTTCTAGGTCTTGCACAAATCACACCAATGACATGATTTGGGCACATTTTAACACCTTCCTATAGGTTTAGGTATTTTAAAGGTGGAATGAGTACCTAGATAAATTTTCTTGATTTTTATGTTTCCCCCCCCAATTTTAAATTTTCCCAACCATGATAAATTGAAAAGCAATTTTTATTAGCAATTCAGCCTTTATCAAAACTTACCAAAGCATTCAACTTAATTTTTGCAGAAATAATTCTTTGTTACACCCACATTTCCTAGGTTTATACACGGCTGACTGAGTTGTACACTCATAATAAGAACTCGCTTGGAGGACCCTGCTACTGGCATCCAACAGAAGCAGGATTGAGCGGCCGCCCAGCTGTGCCCTCTGCCTGTTTATGGCTGGGGCAGGCAGCCCGTGGGACGGCTGGGGATTTCAGTGCTCTGGGGAATCACAAGTGGAGCCAATTACAAGCCCTTCCACTGTACCAAGGGGTCCTTTTGACTGCTAACCATCAGACAGTGTTTCTGTCCATAAAGACAGAGCCATCATTTGAGGTTATCACCAAACATGAAACAGCCCCCAGGCCTATGCGGTGGAGAGTTGAGACCGCAGGGCTCTTGCTTCAGCTTGCAGAGCCAGACCAGATGCTTTCCCTGTTGCCTCCTGTGTGCTCCAACAAGGTCGGAAACAAGAAGCCTGACAAGTGCTAAAAATATTGAACATGATTTGTTGGGAAATTTGGTCATTAGGAAATAAAAACCTCTACTGTACATGGTCACAGTGTTTTGGAAAGAGTGTATACATGGATTCGGTCTTGCAATTTTGTTGGCACTTTATATTTTTGACTAAAGACTGAACACTAAATGTTTTGGCAATAGTGTCACTATGAAAAAAATCAGTGTATGCCATCAACGTGGTGATGATGAGCATATAAAATTTAAGTACATTTTCCTTGTATACTGAGATGCCAAATACTTAGACTAATACACACAGGATATTTAAAATAAATCTAAATAGGCCTGAAAAAGTAACAGAGTTCATAAAAAATAAAATCATATAGTGTCAACATACTGTACCTTACATGTGCTTGGTTTCAATTAGAGTAAGGCACTCGCCGAAGGATGTACTGACCCGTGCTGTCAGCTACAACAGGCATGCATCATTACTGGCTTAATTAAAGTTTTAGTACTGATTAAAATGTTTTATTATTGTATTATCCTAAACTGCAGTGGTCTCCAACCTTATTAAGGAATATAGGAAAGATATAATTCAGGAGTTTCGGCTGTGTAATTTAATAACCCAGCTACTGCCAATTTTTTATTTAAATAAGTCTTGATAAAAGCCAAATATCCTGTGTCCAACAAGACAGTGTAAAAATGTTTTTGAATGCTGCTTAACAAGTAGTAACTGAATACAAAATCATCTGAACATGTGATGTTATCCATCTTGATGCCCACGGCAATTTACTTCAATACAACTGCAAGGAGAAACATTTAAATCATTTCCAACTGGCAAGAACAGGGGAGGAAGTTAATTTCATTAGCCAGCTTGATTTAATTAAATGGACAAAATGCTTTTATCAGCAACTCTTACACATCCCTAATCATTAGAAATGAATTATAAAAGCAATTATCAAAAATTTTAAGCAGGTATGTATAATCTTCTTTGTTGTTACAAATAAGCATGACTTAGAGGCACTTGGTTACCTTTTAGTGAGTAAAAGAATAACATTACCAGGGCCCACAGTGTAAGATTGGAGACCACCAGTCAAACTTGGTATGAAAACGCTGTCTGCCGAAAATACTGCTTTAGTGATCTAGTCAAGATACGATGTTTAAAAAATATTCTGACCTTGCAAGGTTCTAGGCTGTAAAAAATACAAAGGCTAAAAACACAAAGTTTACAAAATTTTGCAAACCTAGTAAATTGAAATGAGTTAAGAAATGAAGCCAAACTATTTCACTTGCAGGAGAGATTGAAGAGTATCAATAGGTTTTTAAAATAAGACTAAAAAGTAATAAATTCTACTTGGCTACATATATTTCTGAGGACTCGACCATACAGAACTTGTAACACTTTTTCTGTGCCCAGCATTAAAATGCTCTCAATGTATGACACACACTACTGGATACATAATGTTTCAGACAGAGTACAACATTATGTTTGAGATACATACAAAGATCTAACATAATTTTTTTGTTGTTCATGTTAAAACCAGCACAAGTGGAAAACATTATAAAGTTGTAAGATGAAACAGGGCAACAAAGAACTTTTTAAAAAGCCACCGATTGGTCTTCACTGGTGAAATAATATTAAATAATTTAATTATGCATCCTTTCCGTTCCACTCAATCAGAGTTGTCTCATGAGTTAAAAATCCAAAGTATTTCTGATCCCCAATCAGGCTTTCTTTGTCAGCATGGTACGCAGCTGTCCAGGCCATCCTGGAACGTGTACCATTCTGCCCAACAGCCAAATTCTAGGTGAGCCTTGGGAAGCTGTGAACATTTAGTGTAATGAACATCAGAACACATGGAAGAGAAAGACAAGACAAAGACGGCTTCAGCCTGTGGAAGATGGTGACACTTGTGTAAACAGCTGCAGGATGTCTGCATGTCACGGCTTTTGGGTACTGGCAACTCACTCGCCCTAGAAACATCAGCTACTGACTTCCCTTACGATGCAGTTTCACTGTGGCCACAACAAAGAGGGCTGGAATGTCTACTGCTTGTTCCTGGACAGCTTGTAGACGTGAAAGGTCTTGTTTTGAAACACCCTGGTGAAGTGTGCCATGTAGGGAGGCAGGTTTCTTTTGATCTCTTCGCAGAAGCGAGGGTGGTCTGCAGGCTTTAAGTCAGGATCATTCTCTCCTGGGCCATCCATCATCTAAACCCCAAACAAACCCACATTCAATGTGGGGGTAAAGCACACTTGCAAGAGACAGCAGGAGTGGGAACTCAAGGGGTGATCAAAAAATACAGTGAATATTGAATTTAAAAACAATACAATAAAAAACAGTGCCAAGAATCCTAAGTGTGTTTGAAGAGAAATGGAGTATTTTGAGTTTTCTGAAGGGGATTAATGGTAATGTATCTTTTACTGTATTAATTTTCTAATTCAGACAATCACTGTAGTTTTTTCTCAATCAGCCATTAATGGTAATTTCTGTCAAAAACCTTACAAAGAAAAATAAAAACAAATACCTCACAGCGTGTCCTCATCCACCTTATCTACCAGATCTGGCACCATGTGACTTCTGGGTCTTCCCCAAAGTCACACTGACCAAGAAAAGATAAACATTTTGAGTTGATTAGGACATCAAGGCAGCCACAACAGCACACCAAAGACACTCACGAAAGAGGACTTCTGGAACTGCTTCAGAAAATACTAAGAATGATGGGATAAGTGTGTCTGAAGCGAGGCTGAGTATCTTGAGAAAGATTAATGATAATGTGTTTTTTACTGTAATGAATTTAGAAGAATAATAAATATTCATCATATTTTTGTCATGCCTCACAGGTATGATCAAATGATTACGAATATGTTAGTGGAACAATATTATTTCAATATCAATGGCTACTAGAAGGTCATTGGTCCATCCTTCCTCTTTAGGAGTGCACACCCAGGCTGACAAGGAGGGCTGAGCGTCACACAATAGTCACCATTAATGGCAAAGTCAGAACTAGAACTTGGATCTTCTGGTTCTTAGACATTTATTACATATTGTCCCTCTCACAAAAATGAAATTCACAGAACCACTCTGAACAGAGAAAACTTTTCAATTCATCAGATGCACAAGTGAGAAAAAGTCATACGCAAAGCAATATGTAAATGCATGTCATTAGTCTTCACTGCCTCTTGAATTCAAGAAAGTTACTATTACTTTCCTTGGACAAAAATTTGAATCTCAAACCATGTATCATTGTTTCCAGGTTTACCCTAGGTTTTTCATTTTATCCCATCCATTTACACAAAACCATCAGCTTTTATACCCACTATAAGCCCTAGTTCTAAAGGGGAAACTCCTATTCGAGACCCAACACACCTTCAGGAATGTTTTTCTTGGAGGGAGAAAGGAAACATACATAGCTTGTTTTTCTGCTATGTGCCTTCTCTGTGGCTGTGTGTGTGGGACACAGGACACCCCTGGGATGGCAGAGGAAGAAGGAACAGAAAGAAGAGCAGACTCCGCACATGGGAGAAGTGACCTGCAGCCAGTCGCCCTTGGAGGAGCCGACAGGAGCATTGCTTTAAGAGGGTAATGTTTTGTTTTTAGCAGCAGAGTCCCCCCAAAATAATTTTATGCAGAGCCATTTCATGACAATCAGCCAAAGACAGAGCTGCCGTGTGACACAGACGTGGGGACCCAGGGCCTCCTTGCCCTTCACCTGGCCCCTGTGGCAGTCACTAAAGTGCTACAGCAGGGGTTCTGCAGAATGGAGGGAACAAAGGACTTAATTTATGATACCATTTTAGTAGGGTGCTGCCCACCTATAATCCCAGCACTCTGGGATTCAAAGTTCAGGTCCAGCCTGGGCAACTTCATGATTTAGCAAGACTCTGTCTCAAAATAAAAGATTAAAAAAGGCCTGGGGAGGTAGCTTGGCACCAAGGCCCTGGGTTCAATCCCCTAGCACCCCCCCCCAGGATATATAGTGTAAAAAGCACGCACACACACAGAGTAAAGACTCCCGGATTCATACTGGAATCCCACTCCCTCTAAGAGATTCCCGCTGTGTATGGCAACATGCTCACATGTCCATTGGCGACGTCCAACAGGTCCCGCAGCCGGCAGCCCCGGTGGTGCCTACGCTCGTAGCAGATGCTGTCTTCCAGGATCACATAGTCAGTGCCAAAGGACCTTAGGAGGGTGTGCACTTCCTCTGGGGACCTCTTTGCATATATCTGATAAACCTTCAAAATACAATAAAAACAGAATAAGGCAAAATACCTCTCAGCCACTTGTGAGTTAACTGAGGAATGTGCTGTAGCCTCCCACAGGGTGACTGTGAGGTCTTCCCCATCCCTGTGTAGGCCATGTTAGTACTGAGGTGTACGGAAGAAATTTCCAGAAGAATATTGTAATTATCTAGCTGTGGGAAGGGGTGGGGGAGAGACTTTTCATTACATTTCCTTTCACATGCTATGACCTTTGAACTATGTGACTATACTACCTATTTAAAAAACAGTACAAACAGCTGGATGTGGTGGCAATACATGCCTGTGATCTCAGCACCCTGGGAGGCTGAGACAGGAAGATTTCCAAGTTCAAGCTCAGCTTGGACAACTTACTGAGATCCTGTCTCAAAAAAACTAACAAAAAAAGTAGCTCAGAGTAAAGACCCTAGTTCAGTTCCGGGTACCACAAAAACAAACAAACAAAACCCCCAAACCCAGCATTAACAAAATCCCCACAATTAGAAATGGCCCACGAAATGATTTATACAAACGTTACCATTTCTAGTCCCTTTCTTTCCCTCTCCAATTCGAAAGCTCTAAGGGCTCCGCCTGAAACACTGTCTTCAGTGCACTCCAGGGTGTCAGAGGGGAGCTCAGGCCCAGACAGCCTTCACCGTATGGGGCAGGCTGCTGTCGGAAGGAGGAGGTGCAAGCCCCGTGCCTGTGCCCGTCCTGCACGCACACTAAGCTGGGCAGGGAAGCTGAGCCCGCGGCTGGCCCAGGAGAAGTGGGAAAAGGCTGAGTGGGCCTCACCGCTTTGGTTCGCTCTCTCAGGCTGCTGTCTTCATAGTGCGGGTGGTTGGTTAAGGTCCTCCCCGTGCACAGCTTGACTCCAGCCAGCAACTGCATGCTTCCCGCGAACACAGCCTTTCTGGGGGTGTTAGAGCTAAAAGATTTCAAGAATCTGAATCAATCCCACTGCTGAGAGTTCCTCAAGACATTCAAGAAAACAACATCACACCTTTGGAATTACCCAACCATGTTAGGAAGTGGTAAGAGGCAGGAATTAAGAACAGAGTCAAACCCAACCAAACTGAACCAACCAGGAGGGGCTTGGGGTTCAGAGACCGAGTGCCCAAACTGCCTGTGAGGTCACCGCCCAGCACGGCTCCTCCTCTCCGAGCAGGTGCACAGCCCTAACGAACCCTTATTCAATGCTCGTCTGCTGGGGAGACTCTGGGCAGCTGGCTCGCAGGCCAGCAGAGAGGCCGCAGCCCACCTGCGCGAGGCCCAATACTGGCTTAAGGGTTGCACTCTATTTTATGTAAACTTTTTGTATCTCTCTTGGTTCACTAGAAACTTCTAACTTTCAGATTGGATGAGTTTACTTTTGCGATGAATTATCTTAGGAGACAGGTAGCTAGCTCCTGAGTCTGTGGTTTCTAGGCTAAAATTCATTTTCCTCTTGCTACTGCTCCAAAGCAGCCAGATTCCATCAAAAAGCACTCAAGAGACAGGTGCTGCTTTTTTGTACTAAACTTCACGGAAGGGCCAGCTAGCTAAAAGTAACAAAATACAAAGTCAAGATGTACAGGTGATTAGGTGTTATTTCCAAGGGTTTTTGTTTAAAATAAAGCAAAAAAAAAATCCTAGATATTACTATAAATGACTTGAAGAAAAAAACATCATAATCAGTACGTGGGAAGAAGATTCTGAAATAGTAACTATCTTATTACTCAATATGGGGATGTATGATATCTCTGGCATGGAACCATTCTCTTTCCTTGGACCTGATCAGGGAAAAGCATTTGCAGCTTTAGGGGTATAGGGCACCCCAACAGTCATCACATGTCACTTTCCAGTTACTGCCAATCTATGATTCTCTGCCTCCCAGGGGGTCTGAGGGACAATGATGGAGGACCAAGGAAAGATTAAAAGAAATCAGTGCTCGCTGGCAAAAAAGGAGTCTTAGTAGCTAATTTAATTTCTTCTGTTTTCCGGAAAACAGGGAGGTGCAAACTGACGGGGTGTTATTTTACCACGGAGAACACAATAGCTTTTCTAGGTAGCGTATTCTCTCCAGTGCGGAATTTCCCGTACAGGTCCACTAGAAACACTGCAAGGTATGTCTGTCCTTCCTATATCAAGAAGGAGTCTACACCTGCTGCACTGAGCTAAAACGATGCAGACAGTTCAGAGGAGTCTATCTGAAATCATTAAAACTCCACATCCTCTGCAGAAAAAGCTCTAGCCGGCTGCTCACAATGTTTCTGGAGAGCAGGGCACGAAGCTTTCTGATGCTGAGGTTTCTAGGCGAAGCCTCATCATATTCATATATCCCGCTAGGATGTGCTATTTATTCCAACCTAATGCCAAGACTGCAGCACGAATGCGTCCAACAGCGGCCTTCAGATGTCTATGAGCAAGACGGTCTACGATTCAAATGACATTTGCAAATAATTTGCTTTTGAAAAATTCAAGATTTTCTTTCTGACGATGACACTCATTCACTTGCATTCCAATAAGCCTTCTTAAGTGAGAGAAAAAAGTGGATAGAATTACAACGAGCAAGCAAGGAATGACACATAATCTGCATCCTTCCACACCCATGCCAGAGTTCAGAATGTGGATTCCAACAGAAAGAAGTTTTATGTGAGCCTGGCTGTCCTTGATGAGCTGTCATCATTCTGACAACCAGACCCAGGGACACAGTAACAGATAGATGCTTGCTCTGTCACCCTATGGGCACAACAGGGCATGTTTGACAAGTGCCTCATGTGGTCAGAGGAACAGAAGGTTTAACACGTTCATGATGGGGCCGTAATTCGTGTGTCTTGCTGCTAGGTGGCTTGAACTACTGCTACCGGGGTACATGTATGACTGTACCATTCGTACCACCAGCACTACAAGCCGCCTGACTGGACAGTCACGCATGTACCACTGGTGGTCCAAGCTGGTGAGAACATGTTAAATGAAAACATGTGAAAGTACACAGAGTTCTTTAGGGAAAGGGCTTACAGAAATTTGGTTTAATTCAGTTAATACTTCGTAAATACTTATTCTGGGCCTTGTATACAGTGCTACTCTCATTTACAGCATATCACCATAATTGCTAAAGAGAATTATTAACAAATATGAATTAATGAAAGGCCATCATTTTTCCAAGCCAATTTTCTTTCCGTTTGTGTACTCTCAAATGGTGTAAGCCACTCCACTGCAATAAATCATACAACATCATCACAGAATGCCCAAAGTGGCTGCCCCTGAACTGCCAGATTCTCAGTGCAGGAAGAGAGGCTGTTCCACGTCTGGCAGAGCATGAGGGAGGATGCAAGTGATGCTGGCTGGCACAGTCCTACTGCCTGGAGATGTCAAGATGGTCTTTCTACACAAAAGACAGACCCAGCCGCTGAACTTCCAATGTCTATTCAAATCACAAGCCTGTCTTAGCATCCTCATTTTGAATATGTAATAGGAACAGGCAGAAAGAAGATGCACAGAGTTGTTCACAGTGTGTGTTCCATAATTATGGCAGAGACAGAGATGGACCTTGTTATCTACTCATGGTTAATGGTCAAGGTTTCAGCCTGTGTCCTGGCTTCTAACTGCAATACTCTCATGAATTACAGAGTACACAAAAGTTTAAATGTCAGAAAGTCTGAAACTGCTAGTGGAGGTGGGTTTATAAAGTTATTCTTTATTTATTCAAAATGTATCACTAAGGACCTACCATATGGTGGGCTGGCAAACAGGGACCGATAACCTGTCTTCGATAGCTTACTGGTCGACAGAGCCAGGCTCAGCTTTATAACAGGCAAACACTTGAACATAAACCAGGAATTAGTCTACCATATATTTTCTAATGCTGACTGCAGGCGTTCAGGTATGCTGGGAACTGGGTAGAGCAGACGCTCCATACTCAGGATGCCCTAAATGCACCTGCCCCAGACCAACCTGCAGCCTTGGGTAGCAGCAGAGAAGCTATGTCACATGGCTTCTCAGAGGAACGCAGAAGAAAAATGGAATACAGCTTATTAAATTGTATCACGTCTTAATGTTTGGCTTTAGTAGCAAAACGTCAGAAAGTTTAAAAGAAATGCAGTCTGTTTAAACTGTTACTGTAAGTCTCTGGATTGTTAACATATTCTTTCACTAAGGCCCTTGGTTTTATTTTAATGTTGTAAAATAAAGTAACCCAGTGCCTAGAAAACGAATTATAAAAAATATTTCTTTGAAAACTATTGACTTTCAAGGCTAGTACAGTTCATGTCTACTTACTTTATTTTGTTGACTTGGTTTTAAATGCTGGGCTCATGGTAAATATGGGATATTTCACTGGTACTTTAAATATTTAACTTTACCAACAAAATGATGGCAAAAGTCAAAGCAACAAGCAAAGTGGAACAAGAGAAAAAAAATCACATATACTTTAAACTTAAAAAAGCTTATGGTCACTGTGTTTTATATTTTCTGTGGTAGGCAAAGAGAAAAGAGATTCTCTGTCCGTATCTTAAAATATGCACAATGATAGATCTTATGCTAGGTACTTTTCCTTCACAGACACTTGTGCCTCATGCAGTCTGTGGTCTGTCTCTAAAACAGCTAATGCACTTTTAACTATTGAATGCCACTTCTCTATGATAGGAAAACAAAGCAATTTTTACAAATGTTTGAACAAATGATGTATAAAATGAAGGGATCATTTGTTTTTGTAGCTCTCTGCCAACTCCATAGCAGGCTGCCCAACCTGCAAACAATTTATTCTGTAAGAAATGTCATTAAATAATGACAAGGACTCACAGGTCAAACAGATTTACATTATATAATTTAAACGTCACTCCAGGAAGACCTGATGGCATTTTGAACAAATAATCTCATTTATTTTTGAAGCTTTAAGCTTCAACAAGTTAATTACTGTTGAACTAATGGGTAAACTGAGCATTATAATATAATGTGTGAACATTTGCTTTATCTACACTTGAAAAATTTATCGAATTATGCAAATACCAAAAATGATTCATTAAACATAAAAGAGGTTTATAGGCACTTAAGGTCTGAACTTAGCCTAAATCATCTTTAGAATATAGAGCAATTCTTTCTACTTTGACTAAGTGCAAAAGAAATCTGGTACATTTTTTCAGTCCCACTGAGAAAATGCTGCACACACAGGCTTCATTACTGGAAAGTGATGATTTCTAGTGAAAATCTCCCAAAGCCAAGTAATTAAAATGCCATACCTCAAAATATTCAGATCTACAGATCTGTGTATCTTAATCACATAGTGTCGAAGAAAATTTTCAGGAACCCAAAGAGAGAGAAAGACTCAAGGACACAGAGGAATGAGGCGCAAGCCAGACTCCCGGGGCATTCAGCCCTGCTGCAGTAAACAGCTTGCTAAGCACACAGAAAGCCTGGATGTAAAAGTCTTACCTGGGTTTTACTTAAAGCATTACCAGAAGGTAAAAAGACCCAGGTTTTTAATCTATGCACCTAGGAAACATTATCACCAAGGAGGGCAAAGGAGGCAGGCAGCACCTGACACAGGTGGGAGCAGGGAGCCAGGAGAGCAGGGTGTGGCCCACAGGTAGCTCGGGCTACCACATTCAGGGCTTGGCTTCAACAGGACATCCTTCCCGATTAAAATGTCTTTCATTAAAATGTCAAAATGCCCTTGATAAAGAGGAGATGTTTAATCCCTAAATATTCTTGGTTTTATATTTAAATCTCCACTTCTTTGAGGAAACTAAAGATAGGAAAGCCTAAAACAACATTTTGCTGTGACTACAAATTAAGATTTTAAAACCATTTCCCACTAAACCTACTGGGCCTCTGAAAATTGTAACATGGAGCAGAGAGTAGGAATATGGGAGAAAAGAATGACGATAACAGTACTTTAGGCCAACAAGGAGATAGTTTTAAAGAGTCACTAGCTAACACCAACATGTTTGCCACAGTGTCCTATAGAGTCATATTCATAGCTGGTGCTCAGTAAATATCTGTCAAATTATATTAACAAGCATGCAACTTCAGATGTGAAAAAAACTTTATATTTTAAGGCTTTCAATGTTTCACAGAAATTCAGGTCCTTTGGCATGGCCTGTCTCATGTTATCCCACAGTAATAATCTTTATTTTCCCTTGAGGATACTGCTTTGCTTCTAAAAGACTATAACCAGCTCCCTCAAAAGGAAAAGAAAAAAACTGGTGGTGCACCCTGTAATCCCAACACCCTGGGTGGCTGAGGCAGACGAACCACAAGTTTGAGTCTAGCCTGGTAACTTGGTGAGATCCTGTCTCAAAATTTAAAAAAAGGGCTGGGGATGTAGTTCAGCATGAGGGGCCTGGGTTCAATCCCCGATGTTTAAGAGAGCGAGAGACGGGGAAAGACCGAGTGAGTGAGAACTCCCACTCAGATGTTGGCAACTTTCGCTTACCCTCACAGCAGAGACACCCCAAGCAAATACTTGGGAGATTCCAGTTCAAACAGAAGCTCCATGGGCTCAGACCACAACCGTGAGGCTGGTATGGTGCACACCGAGCAGATACTGGGAGAGGACAGATGGGCTGCTTCTGGACACTTTACAAAGTGCTGTGCTGACACCCTGTGCTGACACGGAGGGTCACCTGCGGTGTCCTTGCAGGTCATCCGAGGACAGCCGTCCTATAACGGTGGCCATTCCCTGCCCTAATAACACCATCATGTCTGCAGAGCAAAGGACAGACATCTGAGTGTGGCCATGGTGCGAGCTGCGATGTCCTTCACTGACAGGGCTGGAGCCCCGGAGTCTGGGGGCTGCTTTCACATCCACCTCAGGATCCTTAGACCACAGCCTTTTCTCCAGGGCATCTTACACTTACTAACATCATGGACGCTACGTGACTAACCAAAGCAGTAAAGTTGAAGTTGGAGGTCGTATTTTATGTTTCAAAGATAGAAGAAATCAGGGAAGGTTAAAAGAATACTAAACACATCCCTTTGTGTTTGGAATCAAAGCCTGCAGACAAGCACTGATTTGAATGTTGATTTAAACAAACATATTTTGTGTCTAAATAAACCCTATTTTGGCATACATTCATCATCACTTAAGCTTATTTTACAAACATGCCTAGCAGCTATTTTTACAAAAATGGTAATTTAAAGAATTTTAGGGGAAAATAGGCAAGATTAGATCACAATGGAGCCAACTTTTTAGAACAATATAAATCTTTCATTTGCCGAGAATTAAAAAACCAACCAACCAAGCACAAAGAGTGTGTTTACAAGGGGACTAGCCAGGGAGAGAAGCTTGCAGTGAAAGGAGCCTCTCACGCCCAAGGCCACGTCCCAGCAGAGAGGAACAACCGGCCAGCACACTGTCTGCTTTACACGGGGAGTGAGCTCTCAATCACAATTCTTCAGAGTGAGTGAGAAATGTGACTTTAAGTACTTTTCTTGGAGGAAAAGGATGAAAACAAAGGTAAGTACAAATAAGCACATCCAATCTGAGATAGCCGGAGACAATGTGGGGCTCAACTAAAACAATTTTATACCTAATTACGTCCTGAAAGATAGGGGAATACGAGCGGGGATATTTATAATGCTGACCCAGGTGGATGCAGGAGATCTACCATCTTCAAGATGCTATCAGAAAGTGGGTTTCCCATAACATGACTTTCAATAGTATTATTTTAAAAATATAAAACACCAACTTCACCTTCAGGTGCACATGTCATAAATTCCCACTTGACTACAGTGAATGCAAAAGTCATTAGCTTTCCTTTATATGAATAGACTTCCTTCCCTAAATACAATAAATACTGAACGAATTATTTAACTCTGTAATTGTCTGCCATGATTTAAAATTAAATAAATAAATAAAGACAAAACACTGCTTACCACTCTCAGCGGTGGAAATATGTGAAAAATTACACTCATTGCATTGAGACAAACCCAGTCCAACACTGGCACCAAAGCCACATATATATTTTAGACATAAATCTCTATAAAATCCACGTATTGCACTCAAGAGACCAAAGCTATCAAACATTTACCATCTCTTAACACACAAACAGTGCTAAACTGTACTAGTTAGTAAACATCAGTCATGAGCAAGTGCCAATACGGCTACTAAAATTCTAAGTGATGGGGACAATGCAACCAAGGCTTTCAGAATGTGTCATGCAAGATTTGTAACACCTATTTATGTGTGAGTAATTACACAGTTGCTTTTTGGTTATAAAATAGGGAAATACAGTACTAGAGTGTATGGGAATGCTGCTTGGGTAGAAGAGTTTATTTCTCTCAGTGGGAGGTTTCATGAGCAAAGCTTCGAAACACACGAGTTCCATTCTGAGGCTGAAGGCTGGAGTAGAGAAATGAAGGGCAGCAGAAACAGGAACCAACATCATGCTAAAATATGTCCATATTAGAGAGAGAAAAAACTCCACTTTTTGTATTTAAAATTTTCCCTGGCCAGGGCCTAGGGAAAATGATTAGTAAAAATGAAATCTGCAAGGAGCTGTTCTGACTCTAATTAACTATTGTTTACACTGCAATTTTGAAACAATTAACAAAGGAATACTTTCAAGTGTCAGCATTAACAAAAAATTTGAATGATTAAAGTGAAAATAATAAAGATAGAGTTGGCAAAGAATAGAACACTGCTAAGTGTTAGTACAGATAAGCAAAATTTTATTTCCATTTCTTTCAATGTTTGGAATTTATTTCCTGATCCTACTTTTCTCTCCAAATGGTTATTTTCCTTTCTTTAGGGGCAACCTGGAGATAGGATATTTTGAGTGGAAAGAGTTACTTCCAAATATGGGGTTTTAAAGAAAAGATTAATGAAAATGCATGTTTCTTCACAATTAGATTCACAAACCACCACCAATCACCCCACCCGAAAACTGACACAATCTACAATAAGTCTAAAAATGCACTTAAAAATTTAAAGGTTAAAAAAAATTCCTCTTACTTAATCCAGTTCATCAGCTCCACTGTATCTGGGTCATAGAATTCTCTCAACTCGGAGAGTTCATCCATCATTCCTGGCCAGAACTGAAATTGAAAACAAAACAAAACAAAAACAAAATCCACCCCCATGCGACACCTATCACTAAGGTTACACAAAAAAGGACAAAGTGCGTGGCTTGTAGCTGAGCAGACATGGCGGCTGGATCCAGAACTGCCTCCCCGTTGCCGCCAGCCCTCCCAGAACACGTGGGCTTAGGCCTGAGAAAAGCTTCTCAAATCATCCTGAGTGGAAGCCAATCAGGACCACAGGTGTTGTCAACTTTTAAAAATGAGCTTTTATCTTACATAAAAATGCTGTTGTATGTGGTGCTAATAAGTAGTAAAACATTATTTTTGACTGGAATACCAACCACGAGAATGCTCAAAGTGTACTGGAAAAATGTAATTAACTAATGCCATGCGATCTATCCTAAAAGCAGACTACATCTACGGGAGCACTATTTTATTTTATTTAATTTTATTTTTTGGTGCTGGAGATCAAACTCAGGGCCTTGTGCTTGCTATGCAAGTGCTCTAACTGCTGAGCTAAATCCCCAGCCCCCAGGAGCACTATTTTATAGTGGCAGAAAATACTTTTAAAGTCAAAATCTCATTTTGCTCTCCTAACAACTCATGTGCCATGATGATGCAACAGGAAGCATCACCCTTGGATTTTTTTATTTTAAAAGTATGGAAACTATGGCTCAAAGAGAGACCCGAGTTAACCAAGTGGCAGATTTAGGACTTGGAATGTGGCTGTACAACCAGTCCCTTCTCATTGAATAATGTACTTTTGGTACTAGAAATCTGGTCACATGGTTTGACATATATTAACAGAATTACTGGTATAATGAGAGAGAATATTTGAAAATACGACACTCCAGGAAAATCTAAGACATCTACCACTGGTGCCTCTTGGTCAACCTGAGTTAAGGTTATATAGATACAAAAATTGCACTCTGAATCCACTACTTATCCAATATAACATCAGTCTGCTTAATTCATCAGTTAATTACATCTTAATTGTTTTATAAAATGATGGCTGACTAACAAGACTTGATCATCCACACACATCCTAAGGTTAACTGCGGAATTCATTTCACATATTGGCACAGAAGACCAATGACAGTGTACCTATGCTTTATTAATGTTGAAAATGTAGTAATTTTCTTTAAGAACCATTAAGAAGAATCTAAGAAGCACCTGATTTGTCTATGGATGTTTTAGCCCTACCACTTTCTTATCCTGTCACTCATCTCTGGTCATTTTTACTGCTCATTCGTTTCTTGTCTCCTGGGAGAGTGAGTCAGGAAAATTGTAGGGGAAGGACAATCAGAGTCAGGACTCTTGGTTCTAGTTTTCGGAAGAGATGTTGTAAAAATTACTGATGAAATAATCCTTTTCTAATATTATAATTAAATGTTTTCCTTATTAGTCTGATAATAGAACACAAATTTTTAAATGAAACGCTCTTATCTTTTTTTTTTTTTGTGGTACCGGGGATCGAACTCAGGCCCTTGTGCTTGCAAGGCAAGCACTCTAATCACTGAGCTAAATCCCCAGCCAAATGCTCTTATCTTTTAATGTATCTGTGGATCCAATGGCATTATACATTTTATAGTTTTAAAGTTGCTGTTATTTATACTAAGAATGTTAAAATCTGCTAAGAGTCTTGTGGAAAACTCCTTAAATGATGTAAAAGTAACTGCTGAATGAACTAAAGGCTGCTTTTAAACAATCAGAAATAGTTTATATGTGATTTCGTCAACCCAAAAAAGTTAATCAAGATGACAGTAAATTTCACTTGACTTCAAAGTGGAGACTAGTATGTGCTTTTCCCTTTTAATAGAATAATCCTAAAGACACAGAGAGCAAAATTTGGTATTATAAACCAATTTTTGAAACCGTGATTATAGTTGCTAGGTAAAACTCAAATCAGGCTTTGAAATATATGAAATGACATCACAGATAAAATCTAATAGTTGGGAGAGATGAAAAATAGATTCGGTTTCAAAGTAACTTTGAATATACGTAACATCTTTATACTCTGTGATCTCTGTGATTTTATATTCTACAGATTTGGAGAAGATGAAATAGCTAAGCTATTTTATACAGTAAAAACTATGAAAAGAGCAACTGAGTCAACAGTGTTCTCGTTTCTCTCTCATATTGGGGATTGATCCCATGGCCTTTGTACTGAGCTGCATCCTTAGCCCTTTATTTTTAAAAATTTTGACACAGGCTCTTGCTAAGTGGCTAAGTTGCCCTCCTGGGCTCAAATCTGTGACCCTTCTCTCTCAGCCTCCCAGTGTGCTGGGATAACAGGGATGCACCACCATGCCTGGCTTGGCAGATTCTTTAAAGTACAGCTCTCTTCAGGGAAAGCTATTAAGGATTTCCTGGGAAGGACGGCTTTCCCAGCGCTCCTGCTCTCACTTGCTCCCTCACAGCAGTGGTTCTCAAGAGGAGGGGAGGAGAGACTTCTCCACCTCTGCTCCTATTTCAGGGAAGTTTGGCAACCTGTGGAGACTTCGTTGGCTGACAACTAGAGGGAGGTGCTACTGGCATCAAATGAGCAGAAGGCAGGGATGCTGTGACACTTCCCAACAAGGTACAGAATGGCCCCTGTGAAAGAGGCATCCTGTCAGAAATTCAAACCTGCACTGTTGGGAAGCCTGATGACACTCAACTTGACAGTACAGCACCATCCTCATGGTGGTTAAAACAGGCACTTCTGGACTCTGCCCCAGAGCTTCCGGCTGCCTGTGTCTAACCCCCAAGGGCCAGCTGCTTGTCCAAGGACCCTGCTTTAAGAGCCAGGGCTCTACGGCATGGTTTATTTCCTCTACAACATCTTTCCTCGATTTTATCAAGAACAAGGGACCTACATCCTCAGATAGCTTCCTTAAAAAATCCATAAACTGTCAGTAAGTAGCTGAGACATAAAAGAACTCAGTCTACGTAAATACAAACGCTGGGAAAGACTGTCAAAGTTTACACACACTTCAGTGGGGAGACAGAGGACAAAGAGCTGCATCTTTTCTAGGAGGAGGGTTAGCCCTGAAATCAGTGTATAATGAGACCATTACCGGATTCCTCATTAAATGTATCTTATTTAATATTTGACCACTGCTTTCCAAGTGTTGGTAAGTTTTACTTATTTATATAAAAGCTACAAAATTCCCAGACACCAGAAGTTAGAAATCTACTTCAGTGTTTCTAGCAGAGGTTCTGATAGGAACAACATATGGTTTTCTGAAATACTTACAATGCTAGGCCTAAAATCTTTGGTTTACAAAGACTTACATGAAAACAGAAGCATTAAAACCAAAAGCTGAGCTGCTCTAGCGGGTCCTTCTCCAGATGAGGCCCCATCTCTACATCCAACCACTCTCCCAAACCAGAGCCTCTGTGCAGCGGAGTTTGAAGTCTGTTGTTCTAATATTTTAAAAAATTTAAAGAAAAAGCACCTAAACTTCATAAATACGTATTTGATTTTAAAGAGATGGCAAGAATTCAACTGGATAAAGCAACCTGTGCTAGCTGTCTGAGCGATACTGCAAGGCCTGCGAATCTCGAGGATGGGACAAAAGACTCACAAAGCGGTCAGCCTGGTCAGTGGTCACTGTCTCCAGGGCCTCTCAGAATTGAGGCAAGGTTAATGTTTCAGAAATCAGTCAACTATGAACATGAAAAACTTCATTACTTCCTAGTCAAAGTGAAAAAAAGATTAAAAAAAAAGTCTAATCTTAGACTTGTATTTATTTAGAGGTGTTTAGTTTTCTTATAAAGAAAAGTATATAATAAAATATGTAGATTAAAATAAGATACATATTTAAACTTATTCTATATAAATCAGGTAACAGGAGAAAATAATTTTTCTCTTTGATTTACTCAAAAATAGGTCTGAAAACATTATTTTCAGAGTTTGCTGAATGGTGACAAAGTTAATCAGAATGACTTAATGCTAGTGTTTCGTTGCTATCGTGCTTTTATCTATTAAAAACTATTTGGGAAACAGTTTTCCTATCAATACCAACTGTAGTAAGATGCTAAGGCGACACTTATGAACTCCATAGACCCATCTTTATTTGCCAGAAAATCCCCACAAAATACAATTAATCAAATCGATTATTCTGCTAAACAGATTAATGACAAAAATGAGGAAAATGAGACTTACCTTATAGCACAGATACAGCAGTATTAATATCGGTACTGAATATCGCATTATGCATATCTATACAAGAAAGACACTCTTTAGATTACAAGCATTTTGAACATTTTTGCCTTCTGGTCTTGCTTTGTAAATATATGCATTTTATAAAAAAAAAACCAACAAAAATATAATTTAATGGAGCAGGAGTCTCCAGTATCAAAACCACCAAGCCATTATCAGGGTCCTAATCATTCATACGCTGTTTCTAGCTTCCAGTGTATTGCCACCTAGTGAATTCAGAGGGCAGAACAATTCAAAATTACATTTGTAGGCTATTACACATTATTACACACTTACTAATAAGTATTCCTAGGAGAATGCCTTGTAATAAGAACAGTTACGATTCTAGATAGGGGGATTATTGGTGAATTTTAATTCCGCTTTGTATGTGTGTGTTTTGTATTTCTACACTCTGTACAACAAACACATTTAACTTAAGAGTCCGGGGTAAAAATGAATGCTTTTGAAAAATAAAATTAACAATAAAATCATTTTAAAATTAATTCCTTATGAAATCTTAGTGTATCAATTATTTCTAGTTTCAAATTTTAGAATCCATTTTATCTGACTGATACATGGGTAACTACTGAAGAAAAGAGAATTGGTATGAATGAAATGCTAAAAGTCATTAAACAGGGGCTGGGGATTTAGCTCAGTGATTAGAGTGCTTGCCTTGCAAGCACAAGGGCCTGAGTTCGATCCCCGGCACCACAAAAAAAAAAATAAATAAATAAAAGTCATTAAACAGAAAAAGCAAAAGCACTGACCCTCTTTGGGTTATACAGATGGACCAACTTCAGAAGTAACTCCCATATCTCGTGGCTGCACAGACCAAACGATGCAAACACACACATGTGTGATGTCCAGAGGTACTTCATTCTGCAAGGACCCAAAGGGGCCAAAGTCAGCAATTCCTGGTTGTGTACACACCTCGAGTCTGAGACAGCTGGACAAGAGCGCTACAGTCTGGAACAGTAAAATGTTCCTTTGAACTATGCAGAAATCAGCTGCCCAATGGTTACTCATAATTTCACTGCCTTTTGGGAACTATCATGTAGGTAAAACACACAAGAATGCTTGCAACTGGGAAAAAACAGATGATGAATAATATTTCGTAGTGCGAGATAGTCTATCAGGACATTTTTATGGGAATCGTAATCATTAATAAACATGATTGTCAGTTTCCAAATTTTACTGGTAAATAACATGTAAAGAGTGGAGTGGCCAAAAAATAAATTAAATCACGGAAGACAGAAAGTACCTCATTGTACTCAGTGCCAAGAATCCAAACAGAATGGTGTGTATTAAGTTGTAAGCAGTTTCTGGTTTCAGGTCAACTATGCGTTTTCCCGTTTTACCCATGGATTGTTGAGTTCTGGAATCACTGAATAAAGTGGCAAACATACAAATTTTAAACCGAATAAATAATTTGTATTTAGTTAAATCTTATTTCCCCTGAAGAAATGAATTAGCATTGATCAATTCAAAAGCTGTCTGAGACTAAAAATGTCACAGAATGAATGCAGAGGTAATTATAATAACTAAAATCTCACACATTTTAATTTAGCAAAAATATAAAGTGATTCAATTATTTAAGCTATAAGTGAATAGCAAAAATTCCTTTTGGAATCACTGAAACTGGAGATCTTTAAAGATGTTTTATAAATTGTTTTATGAGTATTTTGCAAATTTTTATAAATAAGCAAAAGTAGAAATGTATCCAAAAACTTGCAATTCAATTCTTTTATGAAACAATGATCACATTATATATGTCCAACAGATGACCTCTATCAAATATAGCTACATGAAGATTACTACACCTCACAAAATTAACAGTAATTCCTTAACACCATCTAACACCTAGTACGGGTTCTATCTCCCCTGTTTCCAGTTATTGTTTTTTTCTAGGTGGTTTCTTTGAAGTAGAATCTAAAGCTTGAACATTGCATTTCTTGATGCATCTTTCGATTTATAAAAGTATCTCCCTCCCTTCTTCGAGGCCATTAACTTGGTGAGGAGCATTTGTGCTGTAATTCTTTTTGCCTTCCACACCTGGCCAATTGCCTCCTTATGTTGATGTTTACCTTAGTTCTCCATTCTCATATTTTTTTTAAACTTGTAATCAAATCTAGAGGTTTATTAGAGTTTATAGTTATTATTTGGGGGAGGGCAGGCAAGAACACTTCATGGGGATATGATCTATGCTATCCTGGGCCACACTAAAAACACATATTGTCTGCTGTCTCCACTGCAGTGAAGTTAAGACTGATGTGTGAATTCTAGTATTGTACAACTTTTTGTCATAGAGGAAAGAAAACAACCGTAAGGGCTGCTAGTTTAAGATAAAAACAATACTTTCATAAAGACCGCACTGACTTTTTATAGAAACTCAACAGAATTGGGTATGTATGATGCTCTTCTGTATCATTGGAAAACTTTTATTTTTTAGAAATCAGTTTTCTACCATCACTGACTTGTAGGATTATTAAAATCTTACTCCAAGGGAGCTTTCACCATTGGTAGTAATTTTAATTTAAAGATTAAATATTAGAGCACAAACATTGATACTGTAAGATTCCTCAAGACAAGAAGAACATACTTTTTATCCCTTGAACCTGGGGGTTGAACCCAGGGTCTTCCACTGAGCTCTTTTTAAATTTTGAGATAAGGTCTTGCTGAATTGTCATCCTCCTGCCTCAGCCTCCTAGAATGCTGAGACTACAAGTGCCTGCCACTATGCGTGGCAACATTTGCTCTCCTCGTCCCTTGGTACCTAAGGGAACTCTGGAGCACCTTCTTCCTACCCTCGTCACGCGGGAAGGCTCATCAATCCTACAGACAGAGAGCACCGTGCCCCTTCCAGCTGTGCCTTCTCGCTAACACAGATGTGTCCTATGAGCACAATACAGTGGTATCTCAGTTCATGGAAGCTTCTGTTTGCAAACAATTTGATTTGAGAATGGATGTGTTTGGCAAAATTTTGTTTTTGTTTATAAACTCTGCATCAGTGACAAACACAACTGCGGTCATCTTTCCCACGGGAACACACACGTGGCTGTCTTTTCCAAACTGTAGAACAAATTAAGTTCATGACTCGAGGTACCACAGTTCTATCATCCTTCCTAGTACTAAAAAGGCAGAGAGAGTTTATATACTTGGTAGTAAAGAGATTTCCTTCAAATTACTTAAACATTAATTTATATTGGAATACTATCATCCTTTAATTACTTTAATGTAGTGCTTTTCCTCTAAGAAAACTCTAAAACTCCTACTTAAAGTGGCATATTCTCTAAATCCTTCTCTCTAATCATACATCAAATTGGCTTCCAGTGATGGCTCCGAGATTCACACTGAGCACAGCAGCCATGTGCACAACGATGCTGCAGGCCAAATGAATGTCCTGCTCTGAACGTAGTCTAGAGTCCTGTTGACACTTGGGGTGTCTGGAATAACAGCAAATCACTGTCTAGATACTTTCCATGTAGGTCATTTTCACACAGCTAAATTTTATTTGGGTAGGTACAAAAAGAACACTTCGGAAAGATACTAAAATAGTTTATAGTGAATGAAATATTTTGATGGTTCAATGTGACTTCCTTCTTAATAATCATAAAATACCTCAACTGATCTGGACTCACTTCCACAGCAGCTCCGTTGGGGCTGTGCATCAGTTCACCGCCACCCTAACTGGCCAGGTCACTACACAGAAACAGAGCTTCCTTGGGACTTTAAATTTTCACAAATGATAGTAGCTTCAACTTCTTCTACTTGATTTTCTTCCAATTCAACGTGGATACTAGGGTTAGGGTTTTGGCTCGGTGATAGAGCACTTGCCCGGCAAATGCAAGGCCCTGAGTTTGATCTCTGGTGCCAACAAAACAAAACAAAACAAAAAAGCCCACAAAAACCCATGGATACTAAGTGCAAAAGCCACCATAAGCTTAACAGGTAGATACACTATAGGATTTTAAAAAGCCTTTAGAGACCCTGATAGACGGTAGACACACTAAGCTTTAAAAACTGGCAATCATTATTTAAGACTTCTAATAGATACTAATAATTATGGTCCATTCCAACTTTATGAGCTCTGAAACAAGATGTAAGAAAGCAAGTGCATAGTTATTAACTCTTCATATTTCATGAGAAATATTTTAAAAACCATCTAGAGGGAAGAAGTAGGAAAAGGTAGAAAAGTGCCAAAAACTAGTAATGGAGACAAGCTAGAGAAACATGAGTTCATAATGATTAAAAAAAAAACCTAGCCAATAACGTCAACACCTACAGAACATTCTAGGCATGAGACACTATTTTAAGTACTTTATGTTGTTTTATTTGTTCCTCACAAAACCATGTAGAGAAAGTACTTGTCATATCCTCACTCTATGGGGAAGGAAACGGAAATACCAAGACGTTACATAACCGGCTGCAAGGCTGCATTGCTCCCAGAGTGCAAGCGAGACTGCAGCCCACGTGGGTCTGACCCATGGCCGTAACTTTTTGGGACCTCATCAGTATAGAAGGGAAAGCTCACCTCTAACCTCCCTATGTTCTCCCTTTACGATGCACAGCACCACTCTGTTCTCAGCCTGCTATTTTGATTTTCAACTTAGCAATTTTTCTGCAACACCCAAAACAATTTCCTGAAAGCAGAGCCTTAGAAACACACGGCAGCGCTCCGTACCTGAGATTATGGAAGGCAACAACCAATGCTGCAATCACTGTGATGGACAGAACAAATATGTAAGCATAAAAGAGCAGAGTATCTGAAAGCCTCACAAATGTATTAAAAGGCAGGAGGCCAAAAGCTTCTTCACACAGATAGAGATTTGCGTCAAAATCCCTGGGGAAAAAATGGAAAGCAAAGTATTAAACTAAATACAAGGCAAGGAAACAGCATCGTATTTTTCCTTAAAATAAATCTGCAATTAATAATTGAGAGCATAATGGCGACTTAAGCTTTAAAGTCCTTGTTGCTTTCATATATAACAGCAAATGTAGATTTTAATTCAGTCATACCTTGTTGCTCCAAACCCAAACTTTGCCTTTAGAAATTTAAATATGTGTTCATCTGACTTCAGGTTAAGAATTTTCTATCAAGGAAAGAAAAAACAAAAATTGCTATTAGTGCCTTAGGTATGGTTTCCTGATAATTTCCTGATGAATGTGTTATTCTCAGTGCTCTATTTCATTGGAGGTATGTGTATGAAATTAGTAAATGTTCACAGTATTTATCAGATCTGATTCTAAGGCAGAGACTTGCCAACTCCCTCCTTTCTTTGCACCTCTTTCATAAGGATAATTCTTTATTCAAACATCTTATGCATAAGTTCAATATATAAAATAGATCAAAGATGGCTGTTTTGTGTTTCAGGGAAAGGAGAGGGCTGAAGCACAATGACTAGAATTTTTCTATTAAAAAATGAACAGTATGAGTCGGTGTTGTGGTACACACCTGTAACCCCAGCACTCTGGGAGGCTGAGGCAGGAGGACAGTATGTTTAAACCCAGCCTAGGCAACTTAGTAACTTAACTTAGCAAGATCCTGATGCAAAAAAAGGGAGGGGGGAACTGAGGATGCAGCTCTATGCAAAGGTCCTGGTTCAATGCCCAGCACCACCACTGTCATCCACAATGGCAACGACAACAAAGAATATGATGACCTGAAACCTCAAATAGGGATACAACCCACTTGGCTTTAGGGACGTGGATATACAGATACAACTGACATAAGACTCATTCACTCAAAGACTTTACAAGACAACAGTAACCCTCAAGGGTGAACAGACAAATGGCATTTTTCATCATTAGTGACTGTAATTTAATTCACATAATTTTAGTTTTAATTTATAACTTACAAAATATATATAACATAAACAGTGAAAGCAAAAAAGATGAAGCCAGAATTGAGGTTAGTACAAAAAATATATTCATTAGAGACGAGCCACAAATCTAGTCTTAGGCATTATAGCTATAAATGCCAAGGGGAAGATAAAACATTTATGTTACTCACAGGGTTATACAATTAAAACTAACCAGTTGCTGAGACGAGATCCTAAATGTCCTAGAAATAAGACTCAAGAGAAATTTTTCCCATGAGTTTAGTAAAAACAGCAAGGAGTGTCACAGACTACTTTGTCTAATTCCTCCCACTGTAGGCTGTGAACCAACAGATCTTACCCTTCGGGGTGTCAAAAGGCAGAGATCCAGGCACACACCCAACCTAAGAACAGACCACTGAATACCCACCTTTCAGCTAATCTTCCAGAAAAGCTGGAATTTCTCAGAGCGAGAGCACGATCCTTGGCTGCTCGAGTCCTTTATTGAAAATGGTGTAGTATTTGTGTGTGTCCTATGCATGGCTCCCGTATGCTTTAAATCATGTCTAGATTATTTACAATTGCTAATTCAACGTAAATGCTGTGTAAATAGTCATTATACTATATCATTTGGGGAATGGTGACAAGAAAACAAGTCTGTACACAGTCAGTACAGACACAATTTTTTCAGAATACTTTTGATCTGTGGAATACTTTTTCAGAATACTTTTGATCAGAATACTTTTGATTTGTTGAATACTGGAGTGAGGAACTTGTAAACGGGGAACTCATGGATATGGAGGGCTGACCGCACTGAACTGTACAGAGCTCAAGGATCTAGTGCCAAGGACCTGCAGTGGGGTACTTTTTGTGGCTGGCTGAGTGCAGAATCTTATTTCTTTGACAGTCAAGAGAACTGCCACTCTCAGGGAAGAGAAGGACCTTTTCGGCAGATGCTTTCTATACTGAAACCAGCATTCTAGGTACGGCAAAATCATCTGATGAAATCACTGTAGCTTTGCTGCTGCAGAAAAACAAATGAAGCATCAAGGTCCTGAAATAAAGTTTTCAATAAAAAAAAGGCAGAAAAGACATTTTAAAAATTAAATGTCCCCTAGGGCATTCTGAAAAAAATCTCAGCAAAGCTCTTGGACACAGAACAAGTACAGGCCTATGTTATTAAACGAGTTATTCTGTTTTACAGGGTGGTTAGTTTTTGGGTCAATTAGCTATTAGAGAGCGTCTAGCAACAATGAGGTCATCTTTCTAAGAGAAATTAGATAGGCTTGTTTATTTATCAACTGAACCCAGTAAAAACCATAGTGTAGAAAACTATCTAAATTTAGAGAAATATTTATTTAATGTTTTTAAAGTTGAGTTTCAGGAAAGTTTATTAACTTGGTGAGTTTAAGATAGAATATGCTAAAGAAGAATAAATAGAAATGAACAGTTAAAATCAACAAAATCATCCTGTTCTCAGGACAAAGTTAAAACTGGGCCGATTCAGAGTAAAACATTCAGTGTGCTGATATGCTTTAATCAAGCAAGAATTTACTTATTTGAAATAGAAAGTTTCAAAAATTGTCTTTAATGCCATCAGTACAGTTGAAAAATATGTTAAATGTCATTTATTAACTTACCTTAATAATACTGTTGAGAAGAAGTGTCAAGCAGAAAATTATAAATACATGTAACAAAAGTCTCCTGATTCTGTTAAGAAAGTTTCCAGTTTTCAGGTTTTTCTAAAAATTAAAAGAGTTGTCTTAATTAAAGAGTTCTCTTAATTAAATTTTTATGTAACTTCCTAAACACTTAAGATTAATTAAGAATTTCAAACACTGGCTCATGCAACATATAGAGAATCTATTTGTGGAAAATATAACCTACAACTTCATGAAGTTACACTGTCTATTTTTAATTTTCTACTAGTAAACAAATCCCTTAATGATGAACTTCATAAGATAAGTAAATGTGCCTTATTCTTTCTTATTTTTTTAAGACCTTCATAACCAGAATCCTGAGTCTACCATTTGGGAAGTACTTGGGATATGCAGAGTTGATAAATCATCACATTAATTCATGTCACAGAAATAGCCATAACAAATAAATAAAAGACCTATCAGTATAAAAAAGTAAACTGTGCTCTTTGGCATGTAATAGTTTTCATATAATCCTAATATTGTCAAATATAATAACACCTACAGTTCAAATATGAGTGATATTTATTTATAATTAAGGTTAAAAGGGTGAATGAGAACTATTGCTCTTAATAACAAATTAAAAACCTATTAGAATCTTCCTTACAGTTTGTCCACAGCAATTCTCACTCAAGAGACTAATAAGAGAACTTATTTGCACTTCCCAAAGGTGAAAACAAAATGGCTTTTTGGTATAGAAATGTTTATAGCATATAAGAAAGGAAACAGGATTTGTTACAATTTTAAGAAAAAACAAATGAATCTCGAATCTCATGTAAATTAAAGAGATCTAATTATATAATAAAGCCAAAAGATCAGGTCGACATTTTCCTTCTTTTTCTCTCTTGCTTGCTTGCGCTCTCTGTCCCCCCATCCCGCCCTCCTTCTTTGTACTGGTGTTGGGGATGGAACTTTGGGCCCCATGCATGCCGAGCCAGGGCTCTTCCACTGAGCTACCCAGCTCCCCCAGCTTCAGGTCTATGTTTTCATGAGTTCAGAATACTTTAAGAAATGTCTCACTTCTAAAAGGTACTTATTTAGATTCTTAAAATTTTCAAAACAGACTTAATTCATTTAAAAAGCAATAAAAGGGTACAAAAAGACAGGTGAAAAAGCAGCATTACTACAATTAACCACAAGGAGTCTACCAACTTGAACTATGATGATGAAAACATACAAGCAGCAGGTTCGTCTCACTCTTAAATTCACAACATATACAAAGTTTATAAATTTTTCTCTTTTATTTCAATGTTAAATCAATGGAACTCAACATCTTTGGCTAATCCCTGAACTGAAGTTTCAATTTTGCAACCAGTAACTGCGGAAACGAAGGCGTGGTGCATGACCTCAGAAAGCTGGAGACAAACACTACAACGTGCACTTAAAGAAAAAAAGCAAATAATGCCACTTGTAATTGGGTCTTAAGTTTTCCTTTGGATACTATATTAGAATCGGGTCTAGTGAACCACAATTTAAAAAAAAAGTTTACTTCGACTAAGAAAAAAAAAGGTAGGAGGACTGCAAGTTCCAACCCAGCTCAGGCAACTGTTGATCTCCAGTAGCAGAGACATGCACACGCGCACACACACGCGCGCGCGCAAAGTCCTACCTGAAGTTTTCTTGCAATTAATACTGAAAGGTTGAAGCTGATAAGCAATGATCCAAGAATCATGGAATTGAAAAACTGAAGAATGCAGACCAGAAGCAAGGCTGTTATCTGTATACCGTATAGCCATGTTGCCTGCAATAGCCAAAGATGAGAGAGTTAAGCAGGTTTTATCAGGAGACCATCACGCAGTGACCTGAAGGTCAGGGGCTGGGTATCTCTCAGGTTACAAACGATACAGAAAACACACCTAGTTTCAAGAAAACAGCAAAATGGAAACTTAATGATATTCATTGCAGTTACTGTCTGCAGCTAGCAATGAATATCACATTCCATTATTTTCTAATTTTCTAGACTATTCACCTGAAGACTGTCTCATACACTGTTTTTTGTCTGCCTCTGTGTGTGTCTCTAATTCCAGGAAGACTAAAAATTCCCTCTGCAGCAAGGTTTTCTACTCGTTTACCTCTTCGGTTCACAGCAGGTGGCACAATATAGTGGCTAAGAACTTGAGCCCTGAAGTCAATGGCACTTGCAACATAGTCTGATTCTGGTGACCTTAATGTGCCAGAAATGGTTAGGGTCTGATAGGACTGAAGTTGGGCTAAAATGCCAAGTTCACACAGTGATGTATGCACACCCATGTTTACAGCAGCACAAGTCATAATAGCTAAATCTTAGAAGCAGCTGTATGCCCATCAAAAGATGAATGGATAAAGAAAATGTGGCATGTATGCACAACGGTGTACTACTCTGCTGCAAAGAAAGATTAACTTGAGTCACTGGTAGGAAAATGAATATACCTTGAGACCATAGTGTTAAATGAAGTAAATCAGACACACAAGCTTAAAGATCACATGGCTTCTCTTAAATGAGGAACTCAATATATAAAGTTCAAAATAAAAGACAGATAATAGGAAAAAGAGAGAGAGAAAAGTTATTCTAATCCAGCAGACAATGGATCTAAAAGTGAACTCTGATTTAGTATAACTGTCTTATGTGTTTTGCACGTTTTTTGACCCGTTAGTCTGGCTGTGAATCTGTATATATGATAATTAACTTTATAAGGATTTAGAAATAAATGAATCTGATGTTAGCAAAAACAGATGGGGGTGTGGAGGGAAAATGGAAAAAATAAAAGAGTTGAGATGTGTTATGTACATATACCAGTCCCTCCGGTGAATGTAATCATAATGTACTGGAAACACGTACTAATAAAAAAAATTGAAATAAAAAAATGCCTGCTATAAAATAAGTGCTCACTAAGGATCATTCTTGGTGTAATAAAACCTGTTGACAATAAAAGAAGCCAAACACATCCAATTTGAACACAAAACCATGCTACAAGGAAAAAAAAAGAGCCTTGAATAAAGATGCTAATTTTTTGGTTAGTTTTCCTCTTCTCTCAAGTTAGACAATTGCATACTCCTCCTGGCACACGAAAAATACCAGTTTTAATCAGCAGCCAACCTGATTTCCCCCACGGTGGTGTTCTTTTAACTTCAAAAGAAACAAACCCATAATCAAGTATGAAAAGCTCAGCACTTTGGCTTGGTATGAACAGCAACTCAGAACAAAGGATGCTGAGTTTTCAGAATTATAAAGCAAATGTATCTTATTGTAAGAGATTTATGAAATTCAGAAAAAAACAAAAAACAGCAAGCAATGGAAAGATGGGCTCAAGCATCAAAACCCAACATCATTATCTACAGAAATAATACTGATTTCATAACAGGCCCCTAATAGTTTGCATACATAAATTTTATATGCTTCCCATTATATACTGTAGGTCTCTCACATCAATAACTGTTCTGTGAAAACTTACATTTAAATGACTATATAATATTCCACCATAAACCACAATTTGTCTGCCACTGAATCATTAGGTGTCCCTATTTTGTATTATTAATGAACATACTCATGAAAGGCGACTTCCAGAACTGCTTCAGAAAGGGGCAAGAATGATGAGATGAGCGTGCTTGGATCTGGGAGTACGCTGAGGGAGAGTAACAGCAATGTGTCTGTTACTGTAATAAATTTTTAAAAATTTAAATATTTGCAAAGACATACTACTATGAAATCCCTTTAAAAATCCTCACATCACTCTATTTGACTAGTTTCATTTATTGGTTTGCCCAGTACCTAAGAGAATGCCTACTTAGCACAGGGCCATTCAATAAATATCAGACAGGACTCAATGAATGAACGAATACATTTTCTTAGGATACTAGTTTGAGAAAGGGAAAGCTTTCTCATTTAACATGTGTCGTTCATGATTTTTGGTATACCCACAGAATTGTGCAACTATCACCACAATCAAACTTTAAGATACTCTCATTACTTCAAAAAGATACTCACAAAAGAGAACTTCCAGAACTCATCAGAAAGTGGCAAGAACAATGGGCTAAGTGGGTTTGAAGTGAGGGGAAATATTTTGAGAGGTATTAATGGTAGTTTGTCTTTTACTGTAATTGACTTTTAGTTTTTTAAAATTTAAACAGTCACTGCATTTTTTATCATACTTTCATGTAATGCTGCTTGGTTTTACACTTCTTGCTGCTCATGAACGTTTCTCTTGAGCATAGGACATCATAACACTTGTAAGTTTAAGTGATCTTGTTCTTATACAAGTTATACTTTTCTCTAGAAGTATGTCTGCTCTATGTAAAAAAAATTCCTGGCACCAAAAAATATACCCCAGATGAAGATAAAAACATTTTAAGTATTTGTAAATGAGTTGGCATCTCAAGGATTCCTACAGATCAATGAAAAAAAAATTTAAAACAAGAGAACAAAGAATATAAACACTTTTGTGAGTATCTTTTTGTGGCTGCCTCAACGTCCTAAATTGATTCAAAATGTTTGTGGCAATTTCTGCCAAATAAAAAACATTACTATGTGTCTTCATCCACCTTATTCACTGGATCTGGCACTGTGTGACTTTTGGTTCCTCTTCAAAGTCAAAATGACCATGAAAGGTGAACGTTTTTAACCTTTTCAGGACATTGAGGCAGTCCTGACAGTGCCTTAAAGACACAAAAGGAGAGTTCTAGAACTGTTCAGAAAGTGACAAGAACGATGGAATAAGTGTGCAAAGCAAGGGCAAGTATTTATATTGTTTGATCACACTTTGTATATTAGAAAGTCCTGGATTATCAGTGGTGTATCTGATGTTCCCTTCCAGGTTCTATTAATATAGTTGCAGTACAGAAACAGACAGCAATAATATATTCTTTCTGTGTAGAATAATTGGGATTTTCCTTAATGGATCATGTTCATGTTCTTCATCACCATTCATAATAATGACGGCTAACATTTGTTTAAAATTCATGAAATGTCAGAGTATTCTCACATAGCACTTACAAATGACTCATTTAAACCGAAGCAATCTGGCTCCAGAGTCCATGTTCTTATCTACTATGCTATACTGTTTAGAACGCAAGTACTGCCAAAGCAACTCAGAATTCCGGTATCAAAATCTGTTAAGGCTGGAAATTTTTTAATGCTCCATGGCAATTACGGGGTAGTGCTGTAGGTTTGTAATTTTATCAACATTTTCAAAGTACTAGTTCTTTTTATTTAATCAATTCTCATTATTATGTTAATTTCATTGCTTTTTGCTCTTTATTATTTTCTTCTGCTTACACTGGGTTTATTTTGCCACATCTTTTCTTGCTGTTGAGACTGTCCACCAAATTTTTAATTTTGGGTACTGAAATTTTTCAGTTCTAAAATTTTCATTTGCTACTTTATAACCTCTGTTTCTTTGCTTTTATATTTTAATTTGCTCCCCATGTGTTTGTAATTGTTAATGAAGCTTTTTATGACAGCTGCTTTAAACTTCTTGTCAGATAGTTTCAATTTCTGTGTCTTGGTGTTGATATCTGTTGTCTCTTCTTTCAAGAGAGGTTTTCTGGCTCTTAGTATGCCAAATAGTTTTTTGTGTGTGTGTTGGGGGTGCTGGGGATCAAACTCAGGGCCTTTGGCTTGCTAGGCAAGTGCTCCACCACTGAGCTAAATCCCCAGCCCCATACCAAATGGTTTTCAATAGTACCCTATTACAAAAGGAAGCTTTGTATCTCATTTTAAATCTGGGTAAGCAAGCCTCTTCTGACACCAGGTATCTTAGTCTATTTCAGTTGCTATTAAAAAACAACATATATTGGGCAGCTTATAAACAATGAAAACTCTATTTCTCACAGTTCTGGGGGCTAGAAAGTCCAAGACCAACGCCCTGGCAGATTCCCTACGTGGTGAGGGCCTGTTTCGTTGTTCACTGATGATGCCTTTTTGCTATGCCCTCACATGGTAGACTGGGCAAACGAATTCCCCGGGGGCTATTTCATAATGCAACTTATCACCTCCCAAAGAGCTTTACCTCCCAGTATCTTGTTAGGACTTCAACAGTATCTTGAGGGATACAAACATACACACTGTAGCACTATGCCAGTGTGCTACTAGTGGGGCAAGAAGGGTGCTGCCTCGCTATCTACAGAGGGGATGGAAGTTCAGGGTCCCCCCTGGACCTCCACTGCCATTTGGGAGTCTCATGATTGCTGGGTAAAGGTAAAAGAAAGCTCAGGTTCCCTCCAAGGATCCTGCTGACACCATCCTGTCCCAGAAGGGAAAATGTGCCTGGTTACTCCTCCTGACACAGTCTTCACTGACTGGACTGGGGCAGTAGGAGAGGGAGGCTCACCACTTGAATGGTGACTTGAATCTAGCTTCTGTTGGCCTCCACTGACACCATCCTGCCAGGGAAGGGAAGGGACATCTCACTACCACTGGGAGATGGTGAAAGCCCCAGCTCCCCACTAGACCAATGACCAGCCCTGGCAGGGAGCAGTGAATGCTTTGTCACGGCCAAGCAGACACCCAGGCTCTCAGATGACTGCTGAGGAAGGTGGGAGGGGGCTGCATGTTTTTTCTGTGGTGTTGGCTAGCAAAGGGCAGTTCATGACTCAAAGTTCTCTCTTGCTAGGCTTCTTATTTTCTGGTCCTTTGCTACACAGAGAGAAGGCTTTCCTTTTTTCTTCTTTATCTATCTATCTATCTATCTATCTATCTATCTATCTATCTATCTGTTTGTGATGGTACTGGGGATTGAACCCAGGGTTTCTGCACTCAGTTACAGCCTCGGCCCCTTTTTAATTGTTTTTAAATTTTGGGGCAGGGTCGCTAAGTCACTAAATTGCCCAGGCTGGGCTCGAATCTGTGATCCTTCTGCCTCAGATTTACAGAGTGTGAGGATTATAGGTGTGTGCCACCACACCCAGATTCTTGGGGCTTTTCTGTCTGAATCCGTTGGTATCTCCAGGTTGCTGACCTCTCTAGCACTCAGTCTGGGATAGATGGAGCAAAAGAAAAACAAAAGCAGCAAAAGAACAAAACCCAAGGGACTCATGCTATGTTTTCTCTCCAGTTTTGCAGTCTCTAGGGAGGCTATCTTGTCTCTACTTCTCAAGTTTATTTTATGTGTACTGTCCAGGGGTTTTAACTGTACTTGGGGAGGAAGAGGGAGAAATGTGTCTCTCTCACCCTGTCTGGAATCAGATGGAGTACTTAAAATTATCCCCGAGGCATTTATCATTGCCAGGTCTTATTTCCACAAAGGGTTAATAAAACATAATTAACCTCCATATGTTAGACTTTTATGAAGCAAAAGTATATGCTTACTAATGCCAATTACTGTTCTGCTTTATATTTTAAAACATTTATTCACATTTGTGGTTTAAAACTTGACCTTCTGTGGGCAAGACACTCTCCATCATTCGTGCAAAGGAGGCAACATGTACTGCAGGAGGTACTAGTTCTTGTCATCACTGGGAGGTCTGAATTTGTCTTGCCTTTTTCTGTACCCATTATTCTCTTTTCCATTTGACATGATTAGAGATAAGTGATTCTAATTTACGAAGAAACTATGAGAAGTTAAATCACTTACCAAAGTTTAAAGAGCTGGTTATTTTCAGGGCTGATAGCAGCAATTTGATTTTATAACTAAGGATTTTTCCATTACAATAATGTTCCTGCTTACAATCTGATACTTATAATTACTTCTAATACCAACACAGTTTGAAGTATAAAAGTTGAACAAAGTTTAGAACTGAAAATGAAGTAGCTGTATTATTTTTAAATTGTGTGTGCATATGGTGTCAAACAGTACTTTTATTCTGTTTCCTAATTTTAAAAGATACACATATTCATTCCAGAAAAAAATTGAAAAGATCTAAAGAACAAAAATAATCAACAGAACACCTACCTTGTAGGTAGCTGTTAATATTTTAATGTTTGTTTTTCCATGACCTTTTCTCACTTTCCCTGTGATGTTTTATGGGGGTAATGGCCATATAATGCTCTATTACACAGACACAGCATAATTCATCTCAGTAAGTCTTACTGTTACTGACTTGAGTTGTTCTCAGTTTCTTTTTATTACAATATAACTAAAATGAACATGGTTGCTTATTTATGTAGGACAAATTTCCAGGTGACCAACACATTTTTAGGCTTTTGATATCTATTGTAGAACTTACAGAAAGATTATAAGAACTTTATATTTTACCTGCAGTGAGTAGCACTGTTACGTGCACACACACACACACACACACACGCACACACACACAGAATGTTTAAATATAAATATATATAAACTTTTCCTGATCCGTTTGCTTTCTTTCCTGTCCTCCCCCTCACACTCTACTCAAATTCTCCCCTCACTTGTGGTTCAGCTTTAGCCTCTTATTTCTGCCTTTCTCTTTCCTGCCTACCAAGAACTTTTCTTCTCCTCGATATCTAATGCTCACCATTACTACTAATTGACATCTATCCTTTCCCCAGTTTGTCTGGTGGTGTCTGCTTTACTTCCCAAGCTGAAGGTACACTCTCCCGTGCAGGGGGCAACGGCCTATGCACGCAGGTATTCCCAGAGGCACCCATCCTTCTATAGTGACAAATGTTTATTTGTTGGTTGACTTGAATGCTTTTAATTTAGCCTCAGTCAGTTCCCAAAGATTACTGTATCTCTTTAGATATGGAATAATTGAGTGAATTCTTCAATATGGGGCTGCTTTGGTGCCTTAGATTTGGAGATATTTTATTTGGAAAATACCAAAGTTACTAGCTATGAGCAATTTTAGAAAATGTACAAAACACATTAAAACATTTCTGGATATGGAAAAAAAAAAAAACCATGAAAGGATTAAATGACAACAGCACACACTGGGGGACAGACACGGTTTTCCTTATTTCACATGTGACATTTGCCCAGTCGATGGATTCACCTCCCATATTGGCCAAATGTTACTAGGAAAATTTATTATAAAATATTACAGAAAAACTGTTATATACCCATTGAGTTCCTTGGGAAAAAAGACAGTACATACAAGAAATTTTAAAGGAGCTACCTTATACTCTAAAGTTTAAGTGATATCTATAAATGACAGTTGATTTAGGCATTTATGCCCCCAAAAGATCATTTTTTAACACAAAGTAAGCAAAATAAAAGTTAAAGTTGTTAAATGGCTTCAACTGACCATAGCATGTTTACACTAGACCTAGAAAGGAGCCTCAACTTTGTCATTAAGTACCTGCACATTTTCATCTCATCCCAGGATATGAACAACTAAACAATGAAAATCTCAATGCGAAAGCAAAGCACAGCTTACCTTCACAGCAGGCAGCATGTCCAAGGAGTCCAGGATGAACAGCACTAATGCCTGCATCAGCATCATAAATTGATTAAATTGCCATGTCAGACTAAAGAGAAAAGTTGATATGAAAATGGCAAGAAGTGTCAGCCGCTGCAAAAAGAAAACCTTTGTATAATTTACACGCCTCTAGTAATAAAAAACCTTGCAGACAAGTTTTCTCAAGAGCAGCCAATATCTCTATAAACCAAACAGAAAAACCATAAACTGTTGCTCTGAAAACCCTTGCATTTGTTATTTAAGCTTTAAATATCCTAAAGCGACACTCTGCATATAAATATTCACATACGGTATGTGTATTCCACGCTATTATGGAGGCGATAATGCACCAAATCACATCTCAAGAGCAACGGCTTAAAAATTCTGACAGTTTCACAGAAATTGTGTGTGGGCTTGCTGCAACTATTTAAGGGTAGATTATGTAGAGTATATTTTTAACATAAAAAATGAAAACATTTTCTTTGCAAAGTAGGAAAAACCTCAGAGAAAGAAAACTTAATGTAACTCCAGTGAAAAACCTGGTCATGGAATAAGAACTATTCACGTGGACTGGGATATTACACATGACACATTTTTCAAAGCTTCTTATATAAAACTGGGGAATTAAAATTATACCAAGTTTTATAGAAACTTACTTCAGAAAGACACTGTAAGTTTGGTCTCAGGAAATATGTAATTGCTGCTATCTGGATTGCAAAGAATGGCAGTGCCCAGTTCTCCCTCAGCGGGATGGTAAATTCAACTCTTGTGGTATCTATTCTGCACAAAGAAAACACAATGGCAAAATGATCGTTTTCACAGTAACTGCCTCAAAGATTTTCTAAAGTGAAGGAAGATTATGTTAAGTACAAGTATATTTAGATTCTAGTCATTGCTCTTAATAACTGTCCTTACCATTCATCATCATTTCCATAACAGCAGTGCTGAGACAGTTTAAGTGTTCTGTCCATGGGTGTATATTTAGCTAAGTGGAAGAACTGGGGTTCAATCCCATGTCAGCCTGACTGGTAAACCCATGAAGCTATCAGGTCAAACTGTTCCTTACTTTTTTCTCTAACTTCATAAATGCCAACAGGCAATGCTGTGCGTTCTTCCCCTCTGTAGTTCTTTAGGGTTTTTATTTGTGTCTTAAATTTGTCACTGATGGTAACTGAAAAATACATCTTGCCCCTCTAGAATATAAACTCTCAGAGGGCAAGTATAGCTAAGTTTTCATCTTTATATACTCAGTACCAACAGCACAGCCTGTACATACTAGGCATTCAATAATAATGATTGTTTATCATTTATTGAACGATAAACCTTTCAAACCTCATTTCCTTATCTCTAAAATGGGGCTAAAAATACCTACCTGCCTGATAGGGTTATTGTAAAGCATCTTGTAAAGTACTTGGCACAAAGGATTATAATAAAAAATAATTAATTTAGGATTACAAAATGAAATCTGTATGAGAATTCACGTTCGAGTTTTAGGACCTAAAAATGCTAAGTATTGGTGTTGCTACTGTATGTCAGTCAATAATCCAATATATCTTGAATATGTTTTTTAAAAATACTATTTCATAAGGCTCCAGTGTTTATAAATTAATAGGTATTAAATAATGCAAAAACTTTTTTGCATTTGTACAGTGCTTTATGCTTTGCTAACTGAGACTAGCATACAAATCCATTAAGCTTGATGGTGAAGGTATTATTACAATTCTTTAAGACATGAGAAATGTGGATGGAAAAATACTGACTGCACAGCAAACATACAAGAGAACTGGGATTATTACAGATGCTTCTTTTAATCTGCAATTCAAGATCCTGTTTCTCGGCTGGAAAGGAGGACTTTCTACCTTACTAAAAAAGGAATATTTAGTAAATCACCACCTAAACCAAAGACAAAGTGCTCTCAACCAAACACAGCAGAAGAAATGTCTCTGAACTGGAAATAAAGTAACTTTATTTTATTTACATTTTGGAAAGGAAGAGAAGCACACTGATTCCAACTCACCTATTTGTGACATACCAGAAAGCTGCTAACAGTCCTGATAGCCAGGTACCACTAAGGAGCCAGCTGGTTATATAAAGAGCTGTGACATAGACTGCTTGGAGCCCAAATAAGGTGTAAATATAAAAATAAACTGGTTCTAAATATTTCTGCAAAAGAGAAGACAAATGTCTGTCAGAGAAGCCCTCACTCTCCTTATGCTGTTTTAAAAATCTGTCAATAGAAATGCTTGCTGCTAATTCCCAGCAGGAAGTCCACACCACCTCTTCCCATCCGCAAGTGTGCTAGCAATCTTTTCTCCCACTAGCAAGACAGTAAAGTCCTGGAGGTTATGCCTCCAGGACTTACCATATACTAGAGCTTACCATATACTCCAGTGTTTACACAAGTCTACACCTAACTCTGTTCAATTTGCCTTATCACACAAAAAGTGGTTATTGTGATTTGCTAATTTTATAGTTTTTTTAATCTCAAAGATAAATCAGGAGTCTTACACATTTACAAATGTTTCTCTGCTTCTAGACTGCACAAAAATACTATGATACAACAGGAAGGATCTATATATAAAAATCTTATAAATAAAAAACAGTGTTTTATAAAAATATAGTATTTTGTAAAAACAGTATTTTATAAAAATAATGTTCAGTATAATGGAGAAAATTAGGGTATTTCTGCTTTCTACCAAATCAGTTCAAGATCAGAAGAACGTATGTGAAATTTTCAATTTGAAATGGCACATTTTGACTTATCCCTGATAGTAACAGTTCAATGGCATAGACCACAACATACCTGTATGGGAAGAACTCTGTATAAAATACTGAGGAAAACTTCTTGGTAAATATTCATTCTCTGGAGGAGGTTAATTGTCTTCATAGATTCTGTTTTATTATCATATATTAAGCCATGAAAACCTAAGAATGGTATTTGAAAAATCAGGAAAAAATTTATCATTATTTAATCAAAACTATTTTCATAGATTCTTTGGTATGTGCCAGAGAATGTAGAAGGCAATGGGGACATAATAATAAGCCAAAACACAGTCCTACCCTCAAAGAGCTTACCATATATTAGATGGATATTATTTAAACATTTATATAAACCCAGGTAAATCAAAACTTCTGTGACTGCAATGAAAAAGAGACCACATCATTTTTCTATAGGTATTTAGGTAAGAGGATTTTACATCCTTGGGCCTGCCCTCCTCCATGTGTCCAGCAGTACCCACCCTGGGAGAATATACACAGCCTTCCACTCCGAGATGGGTCTGGCCATCTGACTCGCTCTGACCGAAGGCACATGGGTGGACATGATGCACGCCATGTCTAGCAGAAGCTTTAAAGACATGTGTGTTTCTACCAGCTTTGTCTCCCTGTCTGCCATGACACTGGACACTGAGATGTTCCAAATAGGGGTTGTCACGAGAGGACAGTGGGGCACAGCAGAGCTGCTGCTGTCTCACAGCAGACATAGAACAAGAGTAGGTAATGAACCTGTTGTTATAGAACTCCATTGCTACACTGAGGTCATCTGCTACTGTAACCAAGCTAATTAATATGGTACCAGGGACCAATGGACAGTTCACAGAAGAAAACATGCATAAAGTCCTTATACACAGGAAAAGATGCTCAACCTCTTTGCCATTAAAAGACGTGCAAATTAAAACTATGTGGAAATACCATTTCTTAGCTACCAGCTTGTCAAAACTCAAGAAATAAGACAATGTACTATGTTAGTGAGGTTAGAGTAAGTAGATTCTTCCACATATTTTGCATTACCTCTCTGGAGAAGAATTTTGTGACACAGAACAATATTACATGTGCATTTACCCCTAAAGCCCGTGGCTAGGGACTGAACCCAAAGAAAAACTGATGAAACTACAAAATGACACAGATAGAAGGTTATTCACGTAGCACTGTTTGATAAGCACAAAAGATCAGAAAAAAAAATGTTTGTCAATAGGAAGTACTGTGGACTGAACCATGCTCCCATCAAATTTGTACGGTGAAATCCTAATCCTTCAATATGACTATACCTGGAGATGAAGTATGTAAGGAGGTAACAAAGGCTAAGTGAGGTCATAAAGGTGGGATCTGTAAATACACCAATGTATCTGACAAAAAATTACAAGGGGAAAAGATGAAAGATACTGATGCATTTAAGAAAACAGATACGTATCAAATGATCTCAATGTAGAGGCCTTATGTGCATCTCAAAAACTGTATTAAAAAATCCAGCTGAGTGTGGTGTGGACTGGCCATATGGGGGAAAAATCAATACTTAGGCTGCCTGTCTTATGGAAACTGTACCTCAGGGTAACTAACCAACTGATGAGAAAAATGCTTTCTATACAACAGAGTTCCAATTAATAAACAGGAGGAATGGAAGGTTTTGAATGTCACCATTTTGCAGCCTTAATGAAATAAAGGATACAGGCAATAATCATTAATGGTTGTTGATACCATTAAGCCAAGCAGCTTTATGATGGACGAATCTGGCTATCAATGCAGGAGCCAAGTGATTACATTTTAGGGCACAAAAACAAAGCCAAAATTTCATGTCTCCCATTGTGATTAAAGCAGATGCACGAAATATCACCTATGAAGAATTTTCAACAAAACTAACATGGGTGAACCCAAACAAAGCCCAGAAATGGACAACTGTGTGCCATGTGTGCACAGGTTGAGCATACTGATATATTAAGTAGAAGAGATCCTTTGGGGCTTCCATTAGAGGCAGGAAAGGTAAGGAGGCACTACATCACTTAGCAAAAGTGAAAATATGGAAATATGGGCAATTGCCAGATAAAGGAATAAATGGGGACAGTGAGGACAAGAGGGACAACTCTAATTTTTATTACCAAAATGCCCAGTATTTTTAGACAATACTCCTCTCACCTGCAAAAATCTCTTTCAAAATGATCATTAAAAAAATAGCAGCAAAACTAAGAAATCATAAAAAAGACTGCTTCGGGGGATGGGAGAGAGTGAGAAAGCAAGGACAGGAGAGTTATACAAGGTATTATACAACTTCTTTCAGAATCAAATATTTTCATGGGATGATTAAATGTTAACAAGGAAAAGCTATTAGAAAAAAACTACACAAGTTTTATAAAGCATCTAAAACGTTTCGGTGTAAAGTCTGTTCTGACTAAAAGGCTCCAAAGAATGCAGCAGACCCCAAATGAAACTACTAGTTGTAATTACCTTGCATGAGGGTTGGAGCCTGCAGCATCTGCTTGTAGTAGGAGTAATACAATCCACATTCTGTTCTGAATGAGATTTCTCGCTCCACTTCCTGAAACAAAGTTAGATCTACTGGGTTTACATGACCTAGTTTTATTTCAGTATGTATTCTCACTGTAGAAACAGGATACGGAACTACAATTTAGAAGAGAAAAAGCTGATGAATACAGTTTCAAGAGTATAGTCTCAAATAATCTTTTTTTTTTTTTTTTTTGCTTCTTATCATTTATTTTTGACTTTCTGAGACAGGTCTCCCTAAGTAGTTCAGCCTGTCCTTGAACTCACTATGTAGTGACCCTCGTCGAGATGATCCTCCTGCCTCAGCTTCTTGAGTACTGGGATTACAGGTATGTGCTACGTTCCCTGGCTCTCAAGGAATCTCAACAAAGAACCACAGCAAGATGACAGTGGAAGTTGGATGATGGATACCTGATGGCATGTTAATACCATTCTCTCTACTTTTGTGAATGCTTAAATTTTTTTTTTTTTTTTTTTTTTTTTTTTTTTTTTGGTTTTTGAGACAGGGTCTCACTATGTAGTTCAGGCTGGCCTTGAGCTCACTGTGTTGCCCAGGCTGGCCTCGAACTTGCAGCCATCCTCCTGCCTCTGCCTCCCAAGTGCTGGGATTACAGGCGTGCACCACCACGCCTGGCATGAATGGTTAAATTTTTCGTAATATACTATTTTTTAAAAAGTGGAGATAACGAGCAATTAGTTCCATTTAAGTTGTTTTAAAGTGAATGTTTTGCTTTTTTTCACAGAAAACTAAATTTTAAGAAATTAAAAAGAAAGCACACCGCTATTTTCAAGCAATATTAGTGAGACACAAACAGGCACATTATAAACAAAAAACCTCGCAAATGAAAAGAACTATCATCACATTAGATACCTGTATAATGGGTAGCAATATTATAGGCCAGTGATTTTCTTTCTATTCTAAGAATATAAAGTATTTAGACCTTTATATGAATTTTACTTTGACAAGTGTAATCCTGTTGGACAGATGCTCACGCAGACAAATGGATACATGAAATATTTCAGCTGCTTTTGGAGACAAACTAAATACTTGAAGTAATGACTATTAGTCAATTTGTCTGCAAGATATTTTTATTAATTTGAAATCATTAACACAAAATATGGAAGCCACCGGTAATGAAGATGAAGAGGATTTTCTGGAAGAATCTTAACACTCAGATGGTATATTTGACACACACGTGAAAATATAAATGAACTAAAAGTTATAATCTTTGTCATGACAGATTTTTTTTATTAAAGTGTTCTAAAAACCTAGAATCTCTAGCACATTGTCTAATGTGTAACCTCATCTGTGTCTTTTCCTGTCACACGAATCCGTACTCCATGAAGACAACTGAACTGGGGGAGACGATAAACGCTGAGCACCCACTTCTGAGCCCAGGAATTCCTTTGGCACATCTTTGTTCACCTTTCCTCTCATAGGTTTCAAATGGTAATAAACATTTCATTAAAAGAACCACTCGTGCTATTCATCTTCAGTCCTGGAAATTATTTAACGTATTTCTCCTACCTTTTAAATATTTCACCCATCCTTTAAAAACATTATAAATCAATCCATAAAGAAAGCACTGAAGAAATATTCTATTATTTAAAAGTGTAAATATCCGATTACTGGTTCCAAAAAACAAACTATTGGTTTGTATCACTGTAAATTCACTCCTGTCAGAAACATGGTGTCGGGGGTGTAGGGGGGAGACAGCAAACTTTTTTATATATCGAACTTTCTTTCACAGAAACAAATTTATCTTGGGGAAACTGAGAATTTAAAAAGGTCTTGAGGAGGTTTGGGATTTAGCTCAAGTGGTAGAGTGCTTGCCTCGCAAGCAAAAGGCCCTCAGTTCAATCCCCAGCACCCAAAAAACAACAACATTGAAAAGGCCCTGAGGTTCTGAAATTTAATTAGCATACCTGGTTTTAAAAAGGACAATACAAGATAAGACAGCTTTTTTAGTTTCCACAGTGCCACTGACCTGTGTTGTCTTTTACAGGAGTAAAGGCAGCTTTTCTCAGTGGTTAGTTAACCCCAGTTTTAACCTTGGAGAAAAACTGCTCTATTGCTTTTTACAGAATAAATCCAAACCAGTATCACTTGTTTCTGCAATGTTCAAATCCCTACTTGGTCATATAATCATAGAGGCTATGAACTGATGTTAACTTAGCAAATATTAACTTTTGTGCATGAAAATGAGAGAAGCATAACTTTCAGTTTAACTAGACCTCACACTCACTGCCTTAACTACTGCCTTAAATGGAATAGTCTGACATCAAACCTGCACCTCCAACTGAAGAGCCAAATTATTCACCTATATCTGTGGGCTTCACTTCCTATATAGTTCTAAGAATAAAACAAAACAGCCTTACGAAGATGTGAAAAAAACATTGCTTAAAGTTCTAAAAGTAGAAAGCTTCTGTGCCCCGCCCCCTCTTCAATATACCCAGAACAATAAAAAACAGAGGGGGATCTAATTAGTAAAAATGCATTCAAACATGATTAATTGGTAATTCTGGCACCAGCTGTATAGAACCAAATGCTGTACTTTATTAGACAGACAGTTGCAAGTTTTACATCTGCTTCATGCTAAGACAACAGCTGCTTTACTCAACACTTTTCCAGTTTTACAGCAATTTATACTTTGCCTGGTGGATCACACCAATGAAAATGTACATCAAGAGAAGTTACCCTCTACAGAATGCAAAGTGAACAAATCCTGCACGTTTTAATTTGTATAGGTTCCACAGGGAAAGAATGAAACCATTTCCAAAGATAATGACAGAGAAAAGTGGAAAGACCAAAGAACTGTATTTCTAAAAAATTGTGCAGATAAAACCATTTAACTAGTACTTTATATAGTAATTTAGTATAAGTACTAGAAGGACAAAGCATCGAGGTTAAAAAAAAGGGCTGTACACAACTAATGATTTGTGTCCCCCCACAGGCATTAAGGCAAGTGGCTGGCAGTGCACAAAAAAGTTAACAAGCCCTTTTAGGAAAATGACACTCAGTGTGGAAGGGAATCACATCAAATTAGCTTTCAAGAATCTCATGTAAATAACTTTCGTTTATAAAAAAAATTGTCCCCCCAAATAATTAGCCTGCTGATGGTACAGTATTCAGTGATTAACTTTATAAATGCTATCTGTTCGGGAATTAGGTTAACAAATCATCTCACCAAGAAACAGTAGCTCATGATAAGACAGCTGTTCTTAAAGTTCTGTACTGGGAATCATGCCCTCAGCAAACATATTTATGGCACATACATGGTTTATTGTCTGGTTAAATTCATGTCCATCTGTTAGAATGGAAGGATTCTTGCCCTAGAGTTGATTAAAGCCGTGACACCAGAGAGCTGCCAGGCGGCGTCTGTGAGGAGGGAGGCTGCAGCGGAAGCAGCAGGACTTGCATTAGGCTTGTGCTGAAGCAGTCCATGGACTTGTGCTGAGGTTACTACTCTGTGCATGAACCCTAATTATCCCACAGACTCCTTGCTTTGCAGGAATATTCAACAGGAAGATGTACACATTCTGCAACGTCAAATAAATACCAGAGTAACAGTGCAAAATGTTAGCACAAGGAAAAAAAACTAGTAAGAAATGAGCGACCTGAATGCTTCTAGACAATGACAATTCCTTTCTTCTTCTTCTATTTGAACATTAATTCACTGGAGAAACAAAAAGAGATACGAATTTAGTCCTTGACCCCAAGGAGTTTTATGCCTAACAAGAACAATGCAAGCTGGCGTGGTGGTACATGCCAGTAATCCCAGCCCTCTGGGAGGCTGAGGCGGGGGACTGTAAATTCAAACCCAGCCTGAGTAATTTAGCAATATAGCGAGACTCTCAAAATAAAAAAGGACTAGGTATGTAGTGCCCAGTGTGAAGGCCCTGAGTTCAGTCCCCAGTACTCAAAACCACACACACACACACACACACACACACACCCAGACATACACACACAGATGAAGGGAGGGAGGGAGAGACTGCAATGCATAGTAAACAAAAGAAAGTGAACAAATGTAGATATCACAGGTAAAAAACGAATCAACCTTTGGCTTCTTTCTTCAATCTATCTTCCCCATTCATTCACTCATTCATTCAATAAATAAATATCTACTGACCACCATCAAGTGCTAAGCATTTTTCCACTGGGAAATTTGGCAGCGAATACAACAGAAAAATCTCTGTCTTAATCAAATTTATAATTTAGAGTAGAAGGTGGAGAGCAAGCAAACAAGCAAAATCCTTACTATATAAGACAGTTTTAAGTGCTACAGAAAAAGTAGAGCAGAAAAAGACTGGGGGGGTGGCAAGGGCAGCTGTGATCGGAAGGGCTCCGCTGATTATTTCCGGAAACTGAACAGAGACTGGAAGGGGCGAGGGTGGATGCCTGGGAGAAGAACCTGCAGTCAGATAGAGTGACTCAGGGGCACTGGGACAGCGAGGGTGGCAGGGTGGTCCAATGGGGCAACAGTAGGGCAGGTAATAAAATCAGGGAGGTGGCCAGGTGGGAGGAGACAGACAACCTGGTCCTAGTAGGTGATGAGGACTTTGAGCCTGTATTTGAGAGCTAGCGGGGTGGAGGAGGAAGGAAGTGGAAGCTTGTTTTGAGGTGTGCAAGGTTTGAATGTGAGGGGTTTTGAGCAGAGATACGTGCAGATTTAGATTTAAAAATCTTCACTGGCTGTTGTGTTCTGAATAGATGACCTGGAACCAGAGTAGAGAAACCAGAAAGGGGGCTGCTGGAATAATTCCAATGGAGAAAAAGGCAGAGACTGTGAGAGATGATCAGACAGATTGTAGATACTGTTGTAAAAGTAAAGCTGAGAGATTTCATGTGGGGTTTAAAGGTCTAAGATTCTTCAAGATTTTTTAGCCTGAGCCACTAAAGAATGAAGTAGCAATTTACAGATGGAGAAGACTTAAGAAGAGCCAGGGATTTGATCTTCCATCTGTGGAATCTCAGATATCTACAGGACATCCAAATAAAGGTGGCCACATGGCTGGATATAAAGGTCTGGATGCAGTCTGTGTAGGGAACTGTATTTGGGAGTCACCAGCATAGATGGCACTTAATACTGGAGAGGAATTTTTTATTTTTGGTACTGGGGCTCGAACTCAGGGCATGGGGTTGCTAGGTAAGCATTCTAACCATGGAGCTAAATCCCTAGCCTGAGAGGAATATTCTTGAAAATGAGGACAGACAGAAAAGTCGTGGGGTTCTCAGCCAGTAAGAGGTCAGGAGGCTGAGAAGCCTGCCAAGTGGCCAAAGGATGAGCTGGAGAAGCAAGAATACATCCAGGAGAATGTGTCCTGGAAGCCAAGAAAGAATGCTAACAGGCCAAGTCAAATGAGAACTGAAGCTGACCCCTAAATTTAGCATCTTGGAGGTCACTGGTGATTTTAACATTTTTAGAGTTATGTTAAGCACAAAGTCCTGATTGGAATGGATTCCAGAAGGAAAGAAAAGGAGAACAGTGATTATAGGTCAACCAACTTTTTGGGAAGTTTTGGTGTTAAGGTAAACAGAAAAATGGGACAGTGGCTGAAAGAGAAAGCAGAGTTATAATAATAAGCTTTCTCCCCCGCCCCCAGGATGGGAGACGGCACAAGAGAGAATCAATTGCTCGAGCAACATGCTTTGGCAGAAGGCAGGAGACAGGATCTCGGGCACAAGTGGCAAGATGAAAAGTCTGCACATATGGGCAGGAATCGGATAGGATGTGGAAGCATGTCTTCAGCTTGCTTCTACTTTCTCAGTGAAACAGGATACGCAGTCAGTGCCAAGAGGAAGCTTAGGGAAGGGCTCCTGAAGTTCTGAAGGAATAAAAGGTCACAACACTAGTCCAGGAAGGCGGGGAGTCAATGGTTGAAAGAAGTCTAATTGGATTGTCAGGCAGCTTAGTCTAAAGGGCATATTTTGAGCTCTGCCTTCTCTACTAATCTCAATCTGACACATTTAAAAATAAAATATTTTGTTTTCTGTGTATAATTTTGTATCCTGCAATTGGTTGAATTTTCTTATTGTTTGCAAGAGTTTTCAGATTATAGTAAGCCCCCAACTTATGAACATTTGAGTTGCAAATTTTCACAGATACAAACAGACCTCACGTTACAAACATTTATAGATGGGAACAAATCATGAAGTAGCTCACATGTGTGTGGGACACTGTCACAGTTGTGCTGCTGTGGGCTGACTGTACAGTGCTCCGTCAGAGCTCAGGACATCTGGAAGCGAGATGCAAAGCAGTGGTAATATGGACGGGACTACTAGGAAGTGCAAACCAATAACCATCAAAACAAAAGTGTAACTGTAAAAGTAAAAATAGTTTATTTACAGTTGTTCTGCACTGTAACACCACTTTAAGGTAACTGTAAAAGTTAAAATAGTTTACCATACATATGTTGTGTGTGTTTTTTATGCATTATGTTGCATATTTGTGTCAAGGTGTATAAAACTCACTTTGTCAGACTTACAAACGAATCCAACTTACAAATGTTCTCCTGGAACAGAACTTGTTTGCAAGTCAGGGACTTACTATATTCTCTTGGGGTTCCCAGGCATATAACCACCTTAACTACAAAGAGTAAATTTATCTCTTCCTTTCCAATTTTTATACTTTTTGCTTCTTCCAATGTTGTGCCGCCAGCACTTCTTAGGCAGTGTTAAATAAAAGCAGTAATAATGGACGATAGTGCCTTGCTTCTAGTGGCTGCATGGCCCCATGCATTAGTCTGTAGCCATATGTCCCAACTTAAAGTTAATTGAAACGTTCAAGCCAGTTCCTCAGTTCCCAAACACATTTAGCTAGTGGCGAGTATTAGACAGCAGAACACAGAAAAAGAACTTTGCATCCTCACAGAAAGTTTTATTGGATAGCTCGATTTCCCCATTGAGTGAGGTCTTACAATTTGGTCTGAGATGTGTGCAGACTGTATTTTTAAAAATACATCTATTCTAACAGCTTTACTGAGATTGAATTCACATACCATACAATTTACCAATTTAAAGTGTACAATTCAATGGATTTATATTCACAGAAGTTGTGTATATATCACTACAATCAATCTTAGAACATTTTCATTACCCCCAAAAGAAACCATGAACCACTGAACGGTCACTCTTAAAATCTTCATGCCTTCCAGCCCCAGGCAACCACTAAGCTACTTTCTATCTCTTTAGGTCGAACTATTATGGTTATTTCATACAAATGGAGTCATATAATATATGGTCCTTTGTGCCTGGCTTCTTTCACTCAGTATTTTATCAAGGTTCATCTATGCTGAAGCATGTATTGGTAATTCTTTTTAAAACTGCCCAAATACTACACCATCGTATGGATATGTCACAACTCATTCATTCATCAGTTGATGGGACATTTGGCGATTATGAAAAATGCTGCTATGAACAATTGTGTACACATTTTTGCATTCATTTTCATTTTTCCTGGGTACACACTTAAGAGTAGAAGACAGCACTCTTTGAGGCTAAGGCCAATTCAAGTTTGGACAACTCAGCAACTTTGAGACCTGTCTCAAAGAAAAGGGCTGGGGATTTGGCTTAGTGCTAGGCCCCTGGCTTCAATCCCCATTAACCACCCCTCCACATACACACAAAGTTTAAGAGCTAGGATTGTATGGTAAATCGGATATGGCGGTTCTTGACTGTAGTTCCCTGCTGGGAGGCTGAACGAAGCAGAAAGACAAGGTGAGCCCGAGTTCAAGGCCAGCCAGGCCACATAGTGAAATCCTGTCTCAACAAAAACACAAGAGATTATATGGTCATGCTGGATACATCTGTTTAAGGAGCTACTAGACTCAATTTTAACAGTAGTGTAGGACTCAAAATCATTCACATCTTTGTTGACATTTGATATGTCTTTTAAAATTGTAACCCTACTGTGGGGGTGAAATAAGATTTCACTGTTTCTTTTATTTTGCCTCTCTCTGACAGCTAATGATGGTGGGCATCTTCTCCCGTGCTTACATCTCCATACTGTTTTTGGAGATGTGTCTATGGAAGTCCCATACTCATTTAAAAAAAATTGAGCTGTCTTTTTATTATTAAGTTGTACTAGTTCTTTACATATTCCAGATACCAGTGTCTTACCAGATAGATGTTATAAAATCTCTCCTGTTCTAATTGTTTTTTCACTTTTTTCGCTGTGTTTTGAAGCACAAATAATTCTAACTTTGATGAAGATCAATTTATTATTTTAGTCACATTTGATATACTTTTGACATTGCATCTAATAATTCCTGGCCTACTCCAAGGCCATGAAGATTAACTTACGTTTTCTTCTGAAAATTTTATACTTTAAGAATTTAGGTCTATGACCCATTTTAATTTTTGTATACAGTGGGAAGATGATGTCTGACTTCATTCTTTTGCATGTGAATATCCAGTGGTCCCTATATCATGTGTTTAGTGACTATTCTTTCTCCAATCAACTGTCTTGGCACCCCCAGCAAAATCAACCCTCCACAAATGCAAGGGCTTATTTCTGGCCTCTAAATTCTTTCCATTGATCTATATGTCTACTCTTATGCCACTATCACAGTATCTTGATTATTATAGCTTTGTAGTTAAGTTTTAAAATCATGAAATCCGAGTCCAACTTTGTTCTACTTCAAAATTGTTTTGGTTATTCTGGGACTCCTGAATTTCCATATAAATTTTGGGATCAGTTTGTCAGTCTCTGGGAAAAGTCTACCTGGGATTTTGAGAGAGATCATTTTGAATCTCTGTGTCAACCTGAGGAATAATTAACAATACTGCCTTCTAATTCACAAACACAGTTTACTTTTTATCTTTTCATTGTTAAACTTATTTGTAATCATTTTGGTTTTTTTGTTGCTTCTGCACATAGAATTGTTAATTTCATTTTTTGGTATGCTCATTGTTGCTATATAGAAACATGAGTTTTAAATACTGATCTTCTATTCTGTAATCTTGCTGAATTCATTTATTTGTTCTGATACATTTTCAGGGGATTCAATATACAAGATAATATATACAGTCTTACTTCTTCCTTTCTAATTTGGATGCCTTTTCTTTGTTGCCTAAATTCCCTAACTAGTACCTCCGGTAAAACTGTGAATACAGATGCTGAGAGTGGACATGCTTTTCTTGTTCCTATATTAGGGGGAAAGCTTTCAGCCTTTCACCACTGAGTACGTTGGTTTGTGGCTTTTTTGGCAAAGGCCTTTCATGAGATTGAAGTTCCTTTTTATTCTTGGTTGCGTGTTTTTATACTTTTTTACACATCCCACATGAAGAGATGTTGAACTTTGCCAAATGTTTTTTCTGTGTCATTTGAGGTGACTATATGGTTTTTGTCCTTTATTCAATTGATGTGGTGGGCTCACCTGATCTATTCATTTTTCAAGTTATACGTGCTCTAAGAAAATGACACTGAATATTTTCAAATTTTTTTGCTATCTTTTGCAGTACTGATATGGCAATGAGAATATTAATAGATTTTCCAACAATTTCCTTTGCATTCTTGGCATAAAAATGTCTTATTCATGGTGATATTTTAAATGTGGTACTGGATTCGCTCCTCGAGTCATAGGATTTTTTTCTTCCATACACCTAAGTAAGATTAGCCCTTGAGTTTCATTTTTAAAACATCATGTGGAATACGTACAAACACATACACTGAGTGGTGAGAAATTCGAGTTGTTCGACGTGTATGGTTCCTACCTCTGGCCAGCTTTTTTTCAGCTGTCATACAAAGACGACTGGAAGGTGCTAACTGTAGGGGTCAGTGCAGCATAGCCCAAGAAACTCCCACTGTGGGGTGGGTCAGGGACACCAGTTTGAATCCCAATTCTAGCCAAGTTAGTAGGATGGCCACAGGCAAGCACCTAATAACTTCAATTTCTCTTTTGTAAAACAAAATAGAATCTAAAAGGATGAGTCTTTTGGAGCTAAGGATAAGTTATAATCTAGGTGGATATGTGTGCATATACGTGCATGTACGTATTTCCTCTAAGAGCAATGATTCAGTATTTGCTAATCCAGCTTTATAATCATGTTTTAGAAGTCTTCTCCCCTTCTCGGGTTTTAGAGTGGCTGAAATAGTATTAGAATACTGTATTAGATTTTTTTAAATGTTTGATAAAATTCCTGCAAAAAATCAGTTCCGTATAGGGATGAGGGACTCACAGGTAACTCTTTCTTAAGTTCTGTCAGTAACATATACAGAAATTGTGTTCTCTGGGGCCACTCTTGATAATTTATATTTCTCTGGGCAATCATCCATTTCATCCAAGACCTCTAATCTGCAGGCAATCAAGCAAATACAGTCTGTTGTGTCTCTTTCCTATTTCCTGGTCTCTGTTGTTATTCTTCTGTTACCATTATCTCATGATTTGTTATTTTTGTTTCAGGCATTTCAACTTCCTATTCTCTCCCTTTATCTGTGTGTGAGTTAATTTATGGCTTTAGTTTTCACCAAATAACCATTTGTTTATCAACTGTTTCCCTACTTTCCAATTTAATTATTTCTTTTATCTTTATCCTTCAGTTTACTGTATTTTCTTAACTTTTCAATTCCACAGAAAAATAATTCATTTATGCTTATTCATTCTTAGTCCATAATATTGTGTTTAAACCTACATATTTTCTTCTAAGTAGTGCTTTAGCTATTTTCCATATCTCCAAAAATGATTTTCATCTGTTTTTAGATCTCATTTCTAACTTCTACTAATTCACTTCATTTCTACTAATTTCCTCTGTGATCCAAGAGTTATTTAAGAAATCCTTCTAGGTAGCAAAAAGTATGTTTTGTTTTTTAGTTAGTTCTAATTTTAATTTAAAGGAATAAATTAACAAAAGAAGTTACTGTAAGTTTATGACATTATTCCCAATCAGGAACCACAGTTTTTATGTTATGTGTAAAACTCATTTATATTTATTTGTATAAAAACGTTTGGATAAGTATGAGTTAATGTATTTTTTGTCAGGCTTTTCACTACTTTTGGAACACATTTCACTGTATGACCTGTTTCTGCTTGTTTTTCTCTTATGTGTCTGAGTTTGTGCTTTTTTAATTTGGGAGATTTATATTTTTAGTCTAAAGGTTACTTTTATAACTACAAATTCACAGGAAAGTTTGAGTAGTATCTTTATACATGGTGAAATGACTAAGTTGTGTGAATATTGTGCAGGACTCATTGATGGTCGCTGAGCATTAAATGTGACTATGGAAAATTTGGAAGTCAGGTTGGCCTTTGTCCCCTAATGCCCAAAGCTTTCTTTACATTTAGTTCCTGTAATTTCATTGAGCTACATCCTGTTAATGTTTTTTCTAAGTCACTTTTTCCTGAGACCCATTGTGCCCTTCTAATTGATATAGTTCAAATTTTCTTTTATTTTTGGAAAGTTTCCTTATTTCTCTGTACACACACACATACATACACACACACACACCCCCCTTGTTTTTATTGTTTTCATTCTCTTCTTTTGGGATACATAAATTATGTTTGTTATTCTTCGCCTTCCTTGCCTGCCATTTTCTTCCTAATATGTTTAGCTTTACTAATTTCACTCCATTCTGTTTACTTTTATCAAAATGATCCAACATTTCTCTTTTAGTGCTTTCTACAAATTCTGGTCTCCTGTGTGTTGCATCCAATAATAGTTTTCATTTCTATTATGGGTATATCTTTTTTAATTCTAAGTCTTGTCTATGTTCTGCCAGCTCATGTTTCATTTCCTTTTGTTATCTTCCTAAACCTCCTTCAAGAAGGTATGTACCTTCTTGTATGTCTCTGGCTTTGAATTTGTCTTCCACAGTTGCAAATACTTCATTATGTTTACTTTTTAAGTTGAATGTTTGGTCTTAATCTTCATGTCTCTGCTGTAAAATTTTACTGGTGATAGTTCTTTATCACCCATTGATCTTGTTTTTCTCTTCCTTCTTTTTTTAGAATATCACTCTACAGACAGTGCATTAGTTCCTTCCTGATTATTAGTCATTTCTAAGTGTGGAAGGTTCTGACTACACCAGCTCCTTGCAGCAAGTTCATGTAAGAGAACGTTGTGGGGCCTGACTCAGGCCAGAAAAATTTTTCTTACAATATAGGGTGGTTTACAAGAGTGAGTTCTTTAGTCTTTTCCTCAAATTACTTAACAGAGACTGACAGCTTCAGGATTCTTCAAATTGCAAGTTGTCGCCCTTTAATCCTATTCTCTTAAATTGTACTCTCTATGGCTTTTTTCTGTGATGACTCCTTTCAGTCTGCCCAGCTGGCTTCTCCTCATACCAGCATATCCAGGAACACTTCTGCCATTACACCTCACACCCATTCCCAGGGGCCCAATCAGCAGACTGATGGTTTCACCCCTCAGGAGCTGGGGGGCTGGTGGTGGGAGTGTACTTTCCCAGCACCATCTGGGATCTGCACCCTGGAGAGTCTTCTCTCAGTATCTTTTACGCTCCTTTGATTTTCACTAGATTTGGAAGCCTTCCAGATTACAGACCTCTTAATTTCATCAAAGATGAAATATGGGAGCTGGAGGTATAGCTCAATGGCAGGGTACGTGCTTAGCATGCATGAGGTCCTAGTTTCAATACTCAGTATCAAAAAAAAAAAAAGAGAGAGCGAAAGAGATGGAATTTGACTATCTTCATTTTCTTTTAACTTAATTCCAAGAAAAGGAGCAACTGACATTTTTACACAGCCACTTTAATGTGAGAAATAAGAAATTTCAGGAGTTTAATGACAGAATTAGAAACAATCTAATTCATCAAAATTGGGCAATGAGGAAACAGTAAAACAACGAAGAATATAAAAACTTCAAAAGTATTAAATTATAACAGTGATACAAATACAGTCCGTGTTTAAATTTTAAAAGTTATAGGAAAACATATATTGCTATTAATTCCCATCAAACTATGCTCCCTCACTTGAAAAACACTTATCCCACTGTTCTTGCCATTTTCTGAAGCAGCTCTGGAAGTCTTTTTTTGTGTCTTTAGTTGCAGTGCTGTGCTGTCTGGATGGCCTGTATGAAATCAAAATGTTTACCTTTCATGGTCATTTTGATTTTAGGAAAGATGAGGTTATCCCATAATATTTTTGTAAGCCTCCCTTTCCACTGGACAGCACTCAGCAGCAGCATTCACTGTATATTTTAATCATGCCTCATGGAAACAAGAAAAAGGACTTCCAGAACTGTTTCAGAAAGTGGCAAGAATGATGGGATAAGTGTGTTCAAAACAAGGGGGAGTACTTTATTGGGGGTTAATAGTAATGTGTCTTCTAGGGTAAAATAGTTTTTAAATTTAAACATTCACTGTATTTTTTGATCACCCCTTGTATAACCATAATTGTTTACAGAATAATTATGGAGGTTTGTTTAAGATATGTAAATATATGGGAAAACATGTAATAGCAGATAAAGCCAATTATACAAGCTATCTATATTGGTGTCATAAGTAAGTAAAATACTTATGCTTGAAGGTTGAGGAATGGAAGGAAAAAATTAAAACTTTTGTTTTCATGGTCCTGGGATTTTGAACCCAGGGCCTCATGCATTCTGGGCAAGCTCTCTACCACTAAGCTCTACCCCCAGGCCTGAAAACCTTTTGGTAAGAGTAATGAATACTGAGTATTATTCTTGGTTTTAAAATTGTGTCACTGTCACAGTGTAGTCTGTACAACAAGACATATACTGAGTAAATAAAAAGAATCAAGACCATATAGATAATTTTTACTATAGCATCTACTAAACGCAATCATTAAAATGCACCGCTTGGTTCCCTGCTTGCCAGCACTAAGGACATGCTCTCCCCGGAGGCAGGGTCTCCAAGTTGCAGCCTTCTGCTCCAGTTCTGAAGCACAGTCTTTCACAGTGGCCAGCTGCCTCCCCTGCTCCTCTGCCTTTCCTACTTCCCACAGCCACAGAGGTCAAATCCACTCCAAACAGACCATTATTTACTGAGCACTGACAATGTGCCAGGCAGTAAGGGAGCACAGCAAGTAGGAACACAGACTTTGCCCTTTTAGTTTGTTTTGTTTATAATAAAGGGCAGCAAGAAAACAGGCTGCATTTAAAGGACAATTTAGAGCTAAAATGTTTGGGCTTTGGAGACAGCCAGATTAAATAAAATATGTATAAAATATATCTAAAACAGTACACAGTAAACATTTAATAAAGGGTGTTTAAAAGACTCTCTAGTACTTTTAATTTCCCAGCAAACACAATGTTTTAATATCGTAAGAAAATAACTTTTAATTTTAAAAACATGCTGACGAAGGACGACACACAGATTTCCTATGACCAGTGAAAAACCAGTATTTTTTCATAACTTTCAAGCTGGCATTTCAGGGTTCCCGCTTTTCAAATACCAATATTTCAATGAATATTTAAAAAATAATTTTTAATGTACAAAGTCAATGTATGACTTGTCTATTTCACAAGCAGTATTTTTACTCCCTGAATAATTACAACTAATTCAAAGCATTCAATACAAGATCAAAGTATTTTCATTATAAACTGGCCCAGCAATTTTGATAAGAATAAGTTAAAAGGAAAACATTTATCTTTCTAAAATATTCTAATTCCTCAATATGAAAATGATCTAAATTTTGGGACTTACTTTATGAAGTCATATTTGCTCTGAAAAACAAACTTTTCCTTTGGTAAATAAGGTTCTCTAATCAGTAGTGGTTATAATTTTCAATTGCTTATGACAGAACATGGATACATATTTTCAATTTAAAGTTAAAATTAATTAAAATTAAATAAAAATAAAAATTTCCATGTAACACTAGCCAAATTTTGAGTGTTCAATAGCTGTGGCTACTATACTGAATGGCACAGGTGTGGGACAATTCCTTTATTTCAGAGAGTTCTATTGGATGGTGCTGATCTAAATAATCTAAATCAAAAAATAACCTAAATGCCTATGCAGAGGAGTCATCAGGCTTGAGAAAAATGGTTACCATACCACAGGATTCCTTTCGTGATGGGGTCTGTGCTAATACTCCTTGAATAAAGGGAGAAAACTAAATAAGATTCTGAGCTCCATGGTAGCTTTTGGGGGACGGGATGGTGGGTGGGGAGAAACCTGTTAGAGGATACACCAGTTCTACAGCTTCCCAGATGGCATATGAGGCACAGACAGATACCAGCCTGGGTTCTTTTTCTTTTCTCACTCTACAAACTTCTGAAACAATCTCGCCTACACATCTACAAGCTGCTAACACGAAAATGTCCATTTCTAACACTGAAGAACTCCTGCCTTTGGAGCCACAAATCCAACTTTCTTTACTGGCTAGCTTTACTTGGATTACGCTGAAAGCACTTCCATGCATAGCCAAACCTCAGCTCATCATTTTCTGTCTTCTCTCCTGCATAACAGAGAATTTGGCGGGTCTTTGTCCTAGGTCCTGGGAGGTAACCTCTAAGCTCCAGGAATAAAGCCTTTGGGTGTCCTCTGTCCTCAGCTCCTGGGAGGTAGCCTCTAAATTCTTAAAATTCTGAGTGTTAAGTATCTTTGTCACTCACAATACGTTGTGCAGACCACATCTGACAGCTGTATTAACAAGTGAAGCAAAGTGGTTCTCCAGTCCAGTCTCTAAAGAGATGATGCAGGATGGGGGCTGGAGACTGAGTTTAACCCTGTGGGCAATGATTCAGTCAACTGTGCCTACAAAATCAACAGTAAACACTGGACTCCTGGAACTCAGGTGAGCTTCCCCAATCATCATTTCTCCACATGTTACCACACCACGCAGTGACGGGCCAGGAGGGTGACAGCTGACTCCACAAGGAAAGGACAGTGGAAGCTCTGAGTCCAGCCCTTCCTCCCAGACTCTGCCCTACACATCTCTCCCTTTGGCTGGTTCTAGTTTGCATCCTCTCATTATAATAAAACTGCAATCTTAAGTATGGTCCCTTTCTGAGTTCTGTGAATTTCACACACCACAGGGACAGAGGTGGCTCCCAGGCTCTGAACTTGTTACTCATTAAAACAATGATTTGTGTTTTCTTCTGAGGCAACCAGGGACTTAAAAGTGGCTTTTGCTAAAAACAGTGACGATTCATTTGAACTTACAGATGTCCAATAGGTAACTACTTGATTGTCATCTTGTAAAACTCTGGGTCAAGCCTTTATCAGCTCTCTATATACAGCTTTTAGTCAGTGGGGGAGTGTCTATCTAAAAGTTAGTCAAACAAGTTTTAGTAGCTCCAAATTTACTTAGCCTATCTCGTCACCCTTCAAGACTGAGGACACCAGGATAAGAGATCTACAAGGACATTCAGCTGCACCCAGAAATCTCCAGTGCCCTAAACCCAGAGTAGTCCTGGATTCCAGCAGAGCCTTTCATGACGGAGATTGCACCAAACAAAGACAATTATCTCAAGGAAACTAAACTGCCCCTCAAGTTACAAGGATTCCTCCAAAGCTACGAAACCAGGACTGAAATGACCGACCAGACCTCAGCCCACTACAGTACCCCATAAAACTGGCCTCCATTCTTTTGTGAATGGGCCAGTCTGATCCTCTTCATCAGCGTGTGCCTTCAATCAGCTACCCGCACAAGAGTCCTTGCCCTCTTTTCTCTTATTTCCCTTTGTTAGGGGGCTGGCTGGATGTTTGTCAGCTTCCTAAGCTAAAGTCCTTACCACTTTCTCTTACTTTCTAATTAATGCTTTGGTCTGGAAATCCACGCTGTTGCTTTAGTTTTAATTTCCACCGTCACTAAAGCAAAGGTCCATGATCCCCAGTGACAAGTGGTCAGCCAGCTGTTGAGAAGTGAGAGTCACCTGGGAATCCCTGAACTTGAAACTGGTGTCAAAGTGAAGGCAGTCTTGTGGAAAACTGTACCCTCCAGCTGGGAATTGTGGCCTAAACCTGGGTTGTTGGGGTCAAGTCACTGTGCCCTCCAGAGCTGCTCCTCCCACAAGTTCACTGTCATGGTGAATGGGATGTGCTTCATTCCACCAGCAGCTCATGGGACAAAGCAGGTGCTCACTGACCATTCTTCCCTGTAAGTCACCCTCCACACAAACAGGGCATCACCACATCTTTCCAAGTCTACTTTCTATAAAGTTCCAACTCTGCTCATTTTTCTCCAATGCCTTTCCAGCACATGAGGCCCTATATGATCTGATTTTTCCCTCTCTTGCACCATGCTCTTCACTGCTCATAGAATTCCGGCCACATGTCCTTTCTCACCTATTCTCAGCTCGCCAAGTTCAATCCTACCTTAGAGCTTCTGATTTGCTGTTCCTTCTGCCCTGATTGTTCTCACAGATCTCAGCTTGGCCGGCTCTTCCTCAGCATGCAGGCCTACATGGCTTGTCCTCAAAGTAGTCTGCTTTACTCTCCAATGCCAAGCGGCTTTCTAATGACTATGTCATGATCCTGTTTGACTTTTACCAAAACTTTGTTTTGTTTCTGCTTTTTGCTTTTTTCCTCATCAGAGTAACATTCCATTATCATACTCAGTGCCGTATTCCTAGGGTTCAGAAGAGTGTCTGGCACACAGAAGAGAATCATTGACTGAATATGTCAGTTGGATGTTCAGATCTTACTAATATACTGAACTGGGTTACCGCAGCTTTTTCTCCTGACTTTAGCTTTGCCCTCCTTAAATCTGTTCCCCACGCTAGAGCCTGAGCCATCTTTTTAAAACGGCAGCAATGCTTCATAAATAGGGCTCTGTGAAACTAAGTTCCCCGAGAGCTCTGTCCCTGATACAGGGAGCCAGGCCCTTCATGATCTGGCCTGTTTCCAATGAGTCTCTCCCTTCTCCCCGTCTATTCTCCCGCACTGGTACCAATACTTTCAACTCCCCAGGCTCCCTTGCCTTTCGAATTTCCAGTACATATCCCTCTCCTATGACACTCACCTCTCTTCTAGTGGGCCTCATCAACTCACCCTGCAGGCCTCCTTAACCAGGCTTCCTCTAGAAAACCTTCCCTAATTGTTCCCTCTCAGGTTGGCTCTCCTCCTATTACCTCCACAGTACTCTGTCTCGTCCCACCGCAGTGCTGACTTAGATGTCCTAGAACTGTCCGGATACGTGCCTGTATCCTTCTCACCAGCGCGAGGCCCTCGGGAACAGGACCATGTCTTATCTAGCGGTACTGCTGCTGTTCTGCTGGCCTGCTCCTTAATATATATTTTCTGAATTCATCTGTTGTACTGGAAAATGTGTTGGCAAATTCAGGAGGCTTTATTGTTCCTTCTATGGCCCCTACAGTTTAATTCAATGTTACCCAAACAACAGGTGCTCAATAAATACTTGGTAAAAGTATGATTTTCTTCATCCAGTGAAGGTAAAAAAAGGAGAAAACTCAAGTACATTGAGGTTTCTTGATGACGTATCTCTATTTAAGGATACTAGAAAGGCCACTTAAAAGCTTTAAAGAGCTAAACTCACAGTTTATAATTAAGCTATATGATCTCTTTCAACACTACTCCTTGCTACACTGTTACTAACATTTAATTTTAGCTAGAGGCCCACACTGGGATGTTTCAGCCTTTATTCAAAATCTGTTAATAAATAAGCACTACATTGCTTAATTCTAGGGAATCTATTTATAAGTGCTCCATTGTAAAAAGAGATGAGTACAGATTTTCTTGGCATAAAAACCCACTAAATGTTGCTGAAGGATAAGAATTATTATTCATTGTTACCGTGATAATTTGTGTGAAGATATCTACACAGATCTGTGCTGTACTCATGAAGTAATATGTCAGGTTTTAAAAATAAGCATAACAAAAGCTACTTAGATTTGTCATTCAAAGTAGTCTCACTTAGGGACTCATTCTCATAACAGGACTAAACCTCAAAATGTTTCAGAAAATTCTATTTGGTGGTGGCTCATGCCTGTAATCCCAGCACTCTGAGAGGCTGAGGCAGGAACATCACAAGTTCAAGCCCAACTTGAGCAATTTAGTGAAACTGTCACAAAAAAGGAAGGAAGAAAGGGACGGAAGGAGGGAGGACAGGCAGGCTGGAGATGCAACTCAGTGTGAAGGCCCTGTGTTTAACCCCTAGTAGTGTAAAAAACAAAACAAACAAAACTTCTCTTTAGGAAATGTCTGTAGATAAATTCTTTTGAACAGCCTCACGGATGATAAATCTTCAGTTTTGAAGGCAAGTATTTACTTTTGCAAGCAACTAGTGAGTAGAAGCCATGGATAGTAAGATCAAAGATCTCTATATACAGGATCAAAAACAAAACACACTTGGATCGAAAACATTGACAATGTACATGCATATTTGTGTGAAATTACATACTTGTTCTGAAAACACTGTCAAAATAAGTTCTAGAAATATTGAAAGAAAAAAAAATAACCAAAACAAGTGGTATTTCAAGAGCCACAGACCCTTTTGAAAATCAGATGAAGAGTCTGGCTCCTTTCTCCAGAGAAAGTATTGCTTCCCCACCTCAAAAAACCAACTGCAAATAGTATTAGAAAGATAAGAGCATGCTGAAGTCAGACTGAGACTCCACAGGTTAAAACAATAGCCTCCAATTTTCTTTCTTTTTCCCTATGATAATGAACAGGAAAACAAAAAACAAAATGACACCTCATCTCCTACTAAGACCCAGTTTGTACACACATATATAATCAAAATGAAAAGTTCACAAAACAGTTCTCAAATATATGTGATAGTATTCTCTTCTATTTGATTTCATTAAGAAAATGTTACTTATGACCTACAGCATCAATTTCATAGTCCACAGTTTGAAAAATACTAGAGTAACTGCAGAATAATTGAAGTTGATGAAAAGGTTAATGAAAAGTGGACTGAAAATTCTGACGTGTTATTTAAAAATAATAAACACAAGTTTTTTTTACTCTTAGAGTCAAATCTTTCTAGAGACTGAACTCTTTATGGCAAACCGTGTTGTCTTGGTCCACCTATGTGGCTAACTCTTGCAGATGTCAATGAATACACCATGCAATTGTCACAGAAACCCCATACCTTAATGTTAGAAAACCACAAGTCATTCTCGTGTAAGGTGGCAAGGTAGACAGATGTAAGAAGTCCAATACCAAGAGCGGTGGTTCCACCGACTGTAAATGACAGGATCTTCCAAAATCTGTTGGTATAACCTTTGAGAAGAGGGAAACATAAATAACTGAGTAAAAATTTTAGAATTTCATAGTTCTATTTCAGGCTATCAAGTCAACTGAGTTTGTCCAATCTGGGCTCAAACTTGCAATCCTCCTGCCTCAGCCTCCCACAGTGCTGGAATTATGGGCATGTGCTACCAGGCCCAGCTTCTCTCTTACTTGTTCTCTGGAGACAGGATCTTGCTATGTTGCTCACACTGGTCATGAACTCCTGGGCTCAAGCAATCCTCCTGTCCCAGCTCTTGAGTAACTGGGACTACAGGTAAACGCCATTATTCCCAGCTTGTTTTCATTTCTTACTAATTTTTGCTCCAATGTTCCCAACTCTTCATTCTGCCACCCAGAAAGCAAAGTCCTCAAGGACAAGCACAGTGTCTTACTCACCTTTCATATCAGGCGTAACTGAACAGCTAGACCTTATGAAGTCTGCTAAACAGAGGAAGAAATGGGTTACAAGTCTAAGATGTGAACAATCTTTTAGATGACTGACTGATGATTTGTGGTTTCTTCATTAAAAGCTAACCAAACCTCGATTACTTAAAAAAAACTCATAGGAAAATGATACATAATAACTGAAAGGATATATAAAGTATTAACAGCATAAATAAGAGAGCTTAAATATCCGTAATATAGGCTATTTCGAGCTAACAATGATGACTATCACAGTAGGAAACAGATTAAGGACATAAACAGGCAACGCACAAAAGAAAACAACGGCCAATAAATATAACAAGAGGTGTATAATGCAATTAAAGTTTTTAAACAAACATTTGGCCACAAGGGATTTATCACAGTTCTCTTTGTATTAGAAGGTTAGAAAACCATTTTGGGATTCCACAAGGAATCAGTTAAATTATGCTACAGCCACACCGTGGAATATTATATACTAACAACGGAACAGGGACTTAGAGGCGAGGTTTGCAGATTCTCAATGGGTAACTAAAAGCAGGATGAAGCTTGGCATTTCTGTCTTCCTTTTATTTGTCTCCCTTACGACCTTAAAACTGTGGGACAGACCCCTGCTCCTGTTTGCACACAGGCATGCTAATCACTCAGGGATGTATTACAAGGTCTATTAACCTTAAATTTACCCAGTCTATCTCATCCCCCTTCAAGAGTAAGGTCACCAAGATAAGAGGAATTAATTTTCGGGATTTGCAGGGACATTTAATTGCTAGCTGTTACAACATCCAATTCTAGACACCCTGGAGCAGAGCCTAAGTCTCGAGTGTCATTGTCCTAAACTTGCAGCCACCTCAGATTTCAGGAAAAGCAGAGTCTCACAGACCACTCCATAATGAGGCCACCCTCCAAGCGGGAGCAGTCACCATGTGACAGGAAACGAGGGGCTGCCCAAGGCAGGAGCTGTCTTCCCACAAGGGGAACTGAGCACCCCCTGGTGCTCTCTCTCCCAGGACTTCAGAGAATCAGTCCTGAGATACCATCAACCAGATCGGGACTTGACCAAGACAGCTTAAACAGTGAGCAAAGTCCTCCAGTTCCACAACCTCCCCAACACTTGCCTTGGTTCTCTTTTTTCTCTAAATCCCCAAAGCTTTTGTCAGCCCCTACAAGACGCATCTGGAGCCCTCTATCTGTGTTTCCCAGCAGGGTCAGGCGGATTTAGGCTCTTTCCTGCCTTTCGCCACTGCTGGTCTCCTTGACTGGCATCCTGGGAAGGGTGGCAGAGCCTGATCTATTGGGCCCTCCTGTGTTGAATAACAATATTTTTAATATGTATCAACTGACTTATGTTCCCAACATAATAAGAGAAAAATATCAACTTACAAACCAACACATGGATCTCAGTTTTGTAAAACTGCATATGAATGCTAGTGGGTAGTACATGGGTACAGAGAATGACATTTAGGCAGCAAGATAAACAGTGTAATCTGTGGCAGTCTTAGGATAGAGATGTAAGGGAGTATTTTTTTCCTTCTTTTTAAATTTTCTTTAGTTTTCAGGATTTTTTTTCTGACATGATAAATAGTGCTTTGGCAAAATGAACACTTTTCAAAGTTAAGTTTTTATTTAAAGGGAACAAACTTAACTGGCACTGTCTAAAATGCACTAGTTGCTAATAGCTGAGCTGGGGGGGGCTTAACTTCCCCAAACAGATTTATTTTATTAAACTGCTTCCTCAAATTATTTTATTATTTATGGTTGGTAAGAATTAGCAGGTCTACAAAGACTAAATTCTGTCAGATATCCAAAATGGCTGATAAGCGTGGAATTTTTCATGCTTACTTTTAAGATTCTGAACATAGTTAGGAAAGCAATTCAGAAAGCACAAAGTTGGCAATTAATGCCATCTGATGAGTCACTCAGTAAATCTTTAGCATTATATAAACAGTTTACCAAGTTCTGATCACTTTTCCTGCCCTCCCCATAAAAAAAAAACCAAAGGAGAAAATTTCAGTGATTTGACTGAAAATAAAGAATACAAAGATTTTAACTCATCTTTCAATACTTTAGTAAAATGAGAAACCAAAAGTAAGACTGTCTAGTGCTAAGAACATATGTTAACCAGAAAAATCAGACTAAAATATGAATGGTGAGAAAGTATTACTCTAGAGAGCGAAAGGATCAGATTGGCATAACCCTAAGTTAATGAACAAAAACCTGACAAAGGGTTCTAACCAAAGTTCTTTCTCTAATTAAAATTGTAAAATCAAAATAATCAAATTGCAACCAGAATATCAATGTGCTAGAACAAGTTTCCTCAACTGCTAAGTCTCACTCAATTTTTACACTATTGGAGAGTGGTATTTTATTAGCAAAAATAAAAGCAATCCCAAATGCTTCTTCAGTTTAAATCACCTACCAGATGGCAATTTATTTTCCAACTTCCCATTTTCTTCTTGTCCTGGAAAATCCTCAGAAACCTTGGTGGTTTTTATCTCTTTTCTTTGCCGGATGTACATCATGATGTCAAAGACTTACATGCATTGTTCTTCCAACCACTCCTACAAACAACATAGAAATACAGTAAATAGCTCATCTATACTGCAGCATCTTCCCCAAGTGACTTGGGCTGTTGTTCCCTGCTCAGCAGCCCCTTCCATTTTCCCATCCAAATTTTTACTCAGTCTTTAAAGTATACTGAAGATACCACACAAACATTTAACTCAATCATATTGTGAAGCACTCATTCTCCAGCATGCACTGCCAGGTAGGTAAACTGAACAGAAAAGCCCCTGCCCCCAACCGGGAAGCTGTCTCAGATGCTCCAACCTGTTAATCTTCTCCTCTCATAAGGCATAGCACTTATCACACAATTTGGTGTATAATTAGTTTTATATTATTTCCTACAGTTTCCTGTACAGTAGCAGGTCTGTATCTTCCAGGGAACTGACCACGTGCGAGGGCTTCAGTAGTAAATTTGTTGACAGCCAGATTTTGAAGAACTGAAACACTGTTCTGTTTCAGGTATCTGGATTTTAACACCTGTGTTCTTTAAAACAATTCCCGCTGGAAGCTTTATGCCTGGGTGGTGATGACAGCGGGGGTGTGCCAATTGGGGCAGCTGCTATCCCAGAGAGTAATAGTGGGAGTACCGGCAGGGTGCAGGCGCCTAGTTTGGAAGCTCCGAGTGGGAGGCGGGGGTGTGGTGGCAGTGAGTAAGCCAATTCCGTCCCCCGGAACATCTTGCGTTGCTCCTCGGAATAAGGAGTAGCGTTTTACTAATTATTTATTAAATATGATCAGTAGCCTGGCATGATTGTTTCGACAGTTTGTTAATTCCTAAAGGTAAACAATGTGCTCTGCAGAACAGACCAACAAACCTACGTGATACAACTTGTTTATTCATTCAAAGAACTGTGAGAAGGAAAAGACTTGACGGCTGCTAAGTTTTAAATGCTGTGCCTTCAAAGCCCTGGAGGCGGAGGAGCTGTAGCAGCGAGGGAGAAAAGAAAGTGTTAGCGAAGTGGTCCAGCCGGAGAGACAGGGTTATTCCTCAAATGGCCTAATAATCCTACAGCCAGGCCCACTCTAATGGGAAGAGTTTTAAAGACCCCACAATGCATACATTCTAACAGGTTAAAACAGAAAAGTCAGCAGATACCAGAAGTGCAAATTATGTGTCTAGACTGCGGTAGTCTCACGAACTTTGAAACAAAAGTTCCCCTGGCGAAAGGAAAGCAATACCAGCTGATACCGCTGCAAAGGGACCTGCAGGCGATCCCTTATTAATGAGACTGTCTAGCACAGTTCTGCGCATCCCCCGGGCGCGGCGGGGCCCCGCGCTCCGCTTACCTGCGCTCCGCACCCCTCTGGCCCCCGCGGGCCCACCAGGTGGGCGCCAGCGGAGAGGCGGGCAGCGGGGAAGTTCGGACACTCGCCCACCGGGACGGCGAGCGGCGGCCGCGAGGTCCGAGCCCACGCCCCCCTGCGCCCGCGCGGCCGACGGCGCGGAAGGCGCCCCGTAAAGTTGTCTGCTCCCGAGTTCCAGCCCGGCCCGCATTCCGCGCGCTCCGTCCCCGCCGGACGCAGCGAGCGCCGCGGCCGCGCCTCCCGGACACGGCGGCGGGGCGGGGCGGCCCGGGACCTGTCGGCGGTCGCCGTTAGGCAGGGCGCAGCCGGCGTCCGCGCCCCCCGCGGGACCTCGGGGACCCGGCGCCAGCGCTTCCCTCGCCGCCCGACACGCAGCCACAGACCTGCGGCCTCAGCCGTCCGCACGCGCGGCTCCGGGCGGGGAAGGAGGCCGGCCGGGCGAGGCGGTGCCGAGGGCCGCGGGGGCGGGGCCGCACACGGTCCGCAGGTCGCGGCGGGGAAAGGAAGGACCAGGCAGCAGCGGAGCTTTGTGCAACACCTTGGAATGGGGGGTCTGTTGGGGGGTCCTACAGCCCCGCGAAGGGGCGCGCCGAGGAGGCCGGGCCCCCGCGGCTGCACCCATAGGCTCACGGAGCTGTCTGTCAACACGAACCTCCGCCCCGCCTCGTGCGGCGCCCGCAGGAAGGAAGAGGCGCACTTCCGGTCTTCGGCCCCGCCCCGAATGCTGGCCGCTCGGTAGCCTCCAGGCAGTAGTAGTGGTCAGTGGGTCGCGGACCCCGCCTTCGCCTACATAGAGGCCCTGCGGTAGCCCAGGCCAGGACGCGGGCTATAGCTCGGGGAGGAGGGGCCGGCTGCTCCGAGGAAGGGTGGTCCTAGATCGGGCAGTCGAGAACAGCGGCTTCACTGCAGCCCCGGGCTTGGGAGCAGTGTGGGCCTGGGAACCACTGAAGGCCTGCGGCTGCGGAGTGCGCTGTTATTTTAAAAACTGCCTTCTTGTCGGGCAGATAGCCGCACGCCTGTAATCTCAGCACTAGAGAGGCTGAGGCAGGAGGATCGCCAGGAGTTCGAAGCCAGCCTGGACTACATAGTGAGTTCAAAACCAGCCTGGACTACACAGCGAGACCCATCTCAAAACAAAACGAAACAAAGCACAACCTTTCTCTTCTTGCCGACCCCTTTCTGTGCCTCCTGTGCCCCTGTGCTGCTGGATGAGAAGGGTTCAGGAAGGGAAGGTATGAAGGACCGAGCAGCTGGACAAGACCCAGCTGCCTACCTTGGAGTCCTGGCGCTCCCCGTCCCCGCGTCTTGACATCAGCTCCCCTCCTGCGACTCCTAGTTTCCACTGATCTGTGCTTAGCAGTTTTAGCGCTTCTGCGTCTCCAGACACCTTCCTTTAGTGTTGGTGCCCACGGTACTGTTTTCTTGTTAGTTTTTTTCTTCCAAAATATGCTCTAGTGTTGAATCTCCTGTGTTATTCCGTCTTCAAACTAGGTCCTAAGCCTTTTTTGAGGGTACATGCTGTGCTTCATACCTAGGTTTTTTCTTAACACAATTCAAAAAACAGGTAAAACCTTTTACTTGACCTCACATACTCAATTACATATGAAATATATGATACATGTAACGTATAATACATGTGATGTATCCTTTTTGCATTACATAATATAGTACATACAAATATAATGTATACAATATACATAAAATATACTTGTTATATGCATACTCTAGTATATATAATATTTAAATAGTATGTTATATGTAGTATATACATTACATAGTGTAAACTCTAATGTATAAATGTGGCACACATCATATATAGTGTTATATATAACATATGTGTGAAAAGGTAGCTCAGCCATCTAATTCCAACATGAAATTATTTCATCTAAGAACGCCTTTCCCAGTCACTCCTGCCTGCTAATTTTTTTCCCTCTTTTGCATGTCCACTGCTGTTAATAACAAGCACATTCTGTGCGACTAGATGGAGGTATCTCCTGGGTTAGATTTAATACAAATGCCAGCTGTTTTTACAGATGATATTCATCGTGTTTGATCGTGGTTGTTTGTGTCTTTTCTAGTATGGACTTGAAGATGCCTTACATTAAACATAGTTGCATACTTAATAAATACATATGTGAATTTATTCCTCCTTAAGTAGGCTTTTCCTCTCTTTTATTGGACGGGGCTTTTTTCCTTAAATTGTCTCACTCTGGGGAAAAATGTGACTGGTGAAACATGCATCCCTTGAGTAAAAGAAACAGTACTCATCAGCTGCTGCTTGTTTTAATATTATGAAATGGCTTTACTAAGCAAGATAAAGCTTTGAGACTTTATAAGAAGTAGGCACTCACTGCTGAGAGCCTTGGGAATGAATAAGCTAATTAAGAATGAGTCTGAGGTCTGAAACAGTGGCCCTGAGGGTAATGGATAATAAGTACACGTCCTGGCCTCCCTCTGGCCCTGTAATCATGGAGTCAGGGAGGGACCAACCATAAAGGCCTAAGCTCTGGTAATGGACGTGCGTGCTGTGGTGTACAGGAATACTTGTTTGCAATGTGTTTGGAACCCCAACTGGACTCCCTCGCTATTTCTCTGCTGGAGTCAGCAGTTGTTGAGCTGTGGAATTTAGAGTCTGGTCTGGGGACCTGCCCCAGGAATAGCACCATCCCCTGGGAGCCTGAAAGAAATGCACATGATCAGGTCCTACCCAGCCCTACTGAGCGGAATCTGTAGGGGTGGCAGCCCACTCATCTCTTTGAAGAAGCTCCTTGGGTGACTCTTCACTAAGATTTGAGAACTAGAGCAGAAGCAAACGTAGTCCATGGACTGGCCACACGGGCATTGCACGGGACCTTAGCAATGCCTGCTCTCAGGCTCTAGGCAAGGTCTGTGAAGGAGAAACTGCAGCTGAGTATGATCCCTAGATGACTGTCTGGACATCACACTACGAAACCATACTAGAAGACATTAATGCCATTCGTCATGTCCTTCCCATAGAAGTATCTTGTCTTGGGGCCATGAGTGAGAGCCCTCTTATTTCACTGGCGCTTTTCCTGTCTGGTACACGATGTTCAGTTTATAATCGCTTGACTCAGTATGGCACTCCTGATCTTTCTTGCCTTCTGTGACTACACTGTCCAGGTGCTTCTTCGTTGACCTCTGACATTCCTTTTCAATCTCTTGCTGCTCCTCTTTCTTTTGAAAAAAAATCCATGATTATTTATTTTTTTGCCCATGGCTTCTATTTTCACTGATACTCTGATTAAGTCATAAGATTTTACATCCCAGCACATCTCCTGAGCTGCAGGTCTCATATTGGACATTTCTGTGTTTGCAAACACTTCAAACTCAACTTGTTAAAAATCAAGCTTTTTAAAGAATCCCCAAGTCCCCAAACCTGTTTTTCCTTTTATACACCTCATTTACTTGATTGCTCAAGTCAAAAGTGTAGGAACCAGTCTTGGTTCCTCCATATTGTGTACTCCATATATCCAATTAAACAGAGTCCTGCTGGCTTTATCTCCTAAATATATCAGAACTTGTCCACTTTTCATCTGTCTTATGACCACCCAAGTTACCATTTCTTATCTAGATCGTTTCAATAATCTGATTGCCTTGCCTTTATTCCTGTTCCTGTCCTTGTTGCTTCAATCCATCCTCTATGTAATGAATGGTCATCCTAAAATGTACAGTGGTCCCTTGGTTCACAAACTTAATTCTTTCCATGATTCTGGTCGCAAACTGAATTGCGCTTAATCTTAGCCAAAAGGCCGAGAAGGGATCGCAAACTGAATTGGATGAGAACCAAATCAAATTCAACAGTTAGGTTCAATGTTTATCTTATGGGAAAATTCGATTTGGTTCTCATTGAATTCAGTTTGTGATAGGATCATGCAAAGAATTCATGAATTGAGTATATCCTTATTGGCTTAATGGTTTTATTATTAAGCTTTTTTGTCTTTTTTGTTCAGTACTCTGGATTGAACTCAGGGCCTTTGTACTGAGCTACATCCCCAACCTATTTTTGAGACAGCGTCTTGCTAAGTTGCCCAGACTGGGCTCAAACTTGCAATCCTCCTGCCTCAGCCTCCAACAGTGTTAGGATTACAGGTATAAGCTGCCACGCCTGCCTTATTATTAAGCTCTTTAACACAATTTGGAAAAACTGCCACAAATCAAGTTCTGTTTGCCTTTCTGGACTGTTCTCTACTTCCTAGTCATAGAAATATTTTCCAAAGTTTTGCCCCATGACTTTGCATGTGGTTCTTCCTGTACTCATTTTACCTTACAAACTACTCTTCGGCCTTTAGATGTCAGCTCATGATTCTTCCTGTCTGTTGTTCGTATCCCTGTGTAATCTTGGCACACTAAATCAAGGCTGTTCTTTTTGACCAAGAGAATACTGTGAAAGTGACTGTGTGGGACTTTTGAGGCGAGGTCATTAGAGTCATCCCCATTTTGGCCTCAGGTTCTCCTAGATGGCTCATTTAGGGATGATGCCACCTACCATGTGGTGAAGACACTTCAGTAGCCAGTGGAGAAGGCTGGCACCTGGCTTCTGGCCAGCCAGTTTGCCAGTCATGGAGTGAGCCATCTTGGAAGTAGACTGGCCAGCTCCCAGTAGGCCTTAAGCTGATGTCAAGAGAGATGATGAGCCAGAACTGCCTATTGATGTTAATTCTAAATATCTGCCATATAGAAACTGTGAGGATAATAAATTTTTATTGTTGTGAGCCACTATATTTTGGGGTATTCTATTACATAATATGTAGTTAACCAAAAAAAAAAAAAAATATGTAGTTAACCAATACAATATGTCACCCATATGAACATGTAATTACTTATTCCTACCTAATTGGACCTTAGGTTGAGTTCATGTTATTTTAAACATAATGCAGGAATATAAGGACATTCTTACACATACATAATTTTTTTAGGAAATTCTAGGACTAGAATTGCTAAAACTCATTCTAAATTGTGATAAACATTGGCAAACTGCATTACAAAAAGGGTAGAAATTCTATTACTTTATTTTTAAATTACCAATAATGTCCATTGCAATGCTTATTTCTCTATGCCTTTGCCAACAATAGATGTCTTTAATCTTTGCCAATCTTTGATGACAAATAATATATCAGTATTTTGTATGTTCTTCTTTATTAAAATGAGATGGAGGCAATGATATCAGGGGTTTATTGGTGCTTTTCTGTGATTTATCTTTTCATGTTCTTTGAAATTTAATCTTGATATAGAGGGATTATTTATAGGTAATGTGTATGTATTAACCTTTTGTCATATATGTTACAGATAGTTTCATTACTGTTTATCTATTATGGTGTCTTGCTATGCAGGGATTTTTCATTTTTATATTGTCAAATTTATTATCTTTCCTTTATAGCTTCTAGGTTTTTCCATTGGGCTTCCTCAAGACTAAATATTTTTATATTCTAGCACTTGAAAATATTGGATCTTTTTACAATCTGACATAATATTTTTCTAACTGTATGGTTGATTATGTCATCATCCTTATTCTACTGACTTGAATTACTTGTACCACATATTAATTTCCTGTATGTGTATGGCCTTTTTATAAACCATTATGTTTACACTTTTTTTTTTTCCTTGTGCTGAGGATGGAACCCAGGGCCTTGTGCATGGTAGGCAAGCACTGTACCATTGAGCCACATCCCTAGCTAAACCATTAGATTTAAATTATTAAAACAAAAACAAAAACAAAAACGAGTCTTACAACAATCTCACATGTTTTTAATTACTGTTTCTTGATAAAATGCTTTTTGATATTTGGGAGAGCAATTGACACTTCATTATACTTTAACACAGCAAATATTTCAACAATTTTGCTTACTTATTTGATCAGGTAAATTCTATAATCATTTACCAGGTTCCAAAAAAGAATTTATGGAAGAAATGTTTGGGGAAAATCAGATCTTTACAATAAGCATTTTATCACAGGAACACGTATCCAGTTAAAGATAGTGTGGCTTATTTATTATATATATGTTTTTCCAACAGAAATTTCATACGATTCATATTTCTTCATCTTGTCCACTAAGGTTGACTTTTGAGTATCTTGATAAAAGAGCAGTGACCGCCATCCAAACTTTAATCAGGCAGTCATTTATTTTTCTCTTTCTGTATACATAAAAACACAATTTAACTGGAGTAACTATGAATGGAAATCCTAGTACTTTGAACCTGCCTCCTGTTGGGTTATTTTATACACTCGTGTATGACTCATGTCAGAGGCCATAGGTGGGAGGGATCTGTGGCATTCATCTGAGTCTGCTATGGCACACTTGGTTCTCACGGAACCCATACCAACTCCTAGGGATCGGCTTCCTCAGGGCTCACACATCATTCCAGAGTTGCATGGAAACTGACCCTACTGCATTCCTCCTTCCCTCCTTTAAAATATTTGTCAATATATGGTTCCTTCCCCGAGTCTTCAGAAAAGGCATTTTGAAATACTGTTAGCATTTTTTCCCCTTCCTTTGATCAACTTCAAATTAACTAGATTTGAAGTGGTTTAAAATAGTGAAATTTGGGGCTGGGGATTTAGCTCAGTGGTTAGATCCTGAGTTTGATCCCTAGTACCAAAACAAACAAATGAACAAACAAAACAAAAGTGAAATTTATAGGTAGGTTAGCATAGGCACACAATTAAGGGCTCTTTTAAGTAAAGTTAGCAAAGTATTCAAACATGATCAATTTTGTTTCATTTTCTTCCCTAACACCTGCTATTCTTCTTACCTCTACTTGTCTGTGCTTTTTCATTACCATGGTTACCACCTACACTTTTTTCTTTTTCATGGCTAGAATAACTGTTGTAATTGTATATTTTTGAATGAGGATACATATAGTCAAGCTATTCAACTAAAGCAGATGATGATGCTTTATCACACAAGCTTTTTGCCAAATTTAAAGATTCCTAAATGTTAGCTGGTTTAGTCCAAGAATCAATGGCCTCAGCTAGTCCTTCCACTTTCTTTCCTTGGACTGCTCTAATGTCATCCCCTGCACAACAGGTGTATACCCAGGTGTCTAAAAATCCCAGAGGCAGATTTTCCCTGGTAACAGATTCCAAGGTGTATTGTCAGGCTTGGGAGTTTTTGGTTTTTCTGTAGGAAGAAGTAGGACTTTTATCTAGAAATGGATGTGTTTCTAACACTCTCAAATTCAGTCCGAATTTATCATGCCTTAAATCATGGCTAATCTAGTGCTGGGATGGATTTCACTAACATCTGTCAACCCTCCCCTCAAACCTTCCTGAGTCCACGCATGGATAGTGATGAGCTAGTCTGAAGGACCCTGTATGAATCAGAATTCTTAGGTTTGGTTGCTACTCTCCAAGCCTGAGAGTTGCTTAGGATTTAAACTAGCCAAAAAGCTGTATGGAGATTGTACCTGGTAGATTCAGTACTTTAATACAGTGAGCTCCACAGGGTGGAGGTTGACACATTCGACCTCCTATTAAAGGTTTTTAAATAATCTTTGGATGACTTCTTTGAATTTTTGGTCAAGATACCAGGAAATGAGTTTGAAGTCTCTTTATCCCCAACTGTGCTCAGTCAGCTCATATACAAAAAAAATCATACATTCTCAATGGTGATATCCTACCCAATGGGGAGAAATTCTCTCATAAGGATTTTCCTGTATACACAGACGGAGGGACAGATAGAGTAGAAATCACACTGAAGATTTGGCCTTGAGTAGGCTATAAGTTCCACTACTGAAACAATAACTCAAAATACAGTGGTTTAAACAAGATATATTTATCTGTCATGTAAGCAGTCCAGTTCCATGGTTAACAGGGATCCAGGGTCTTAACCAGGATGTCACATTTAAATTTTTTATTGTGGATGGTGGAGATGTTGCTCAGTGATAGAGCACTTGCCTAGCATGCGTGAGGCCCTGGATTCAATCTCTGGTACCTCCAAAAAGAAAAAAAAATCGTGCAACTATTACTGGCATCCGTCTTTGTAACTTTTAATCTTTGAGGATGCAACTACTTTATGAATTAAACAATTCCTCATTCCACCTTCTCCCCATCCTCTGGCAACTTCTGTTCAACTTTCTCTCTTTTTAAGTTCGACTTCTATGAAGTGCCTTCTGTGTTTGTGTTTTTGTGACTTATTTCACTTAGCACAATGTCCTTAAGGTTCATGTACAATGTAGCACACTGCAGAATTTTCTTCCCTTTTAAGGCTGAATAATATTCCATCATTTGGGTATACTACCACATTTTGCTTATGTATTCATCCATTGATAGACACTTGCGTTGCTTCCGTATTTTAGTTATTGTGAATAATATTGCTATGAACATGGTTATACTAGTATCTCTTTGAGAACTTGCTTTCACTTCTATTTGGCATATACCTTAAAGTGGAATCCCTAGCTCATATGGTAATTTTATTTTTAACTTTTGAGGAACTGCCATACTGCTTTCCACAGTGGCTATACTATTTTACATTCCCACCAGCTGTGCACAAGGGTTCCATTTTGTCCACATTCTCACAACACTTGTGATTATTTTTATCCTATGGGAGTGAGGTGGTATCTTACTGTGGTTTTGATTTGCATTTCCTTAATGACTAGTGATGTTTAGCATCTTATCGGCTATTTGTACATCTTTAGAAAAATGTCTATTTAAGTCCTTCGCCCATCTTCGAATGGGGTGATTTTTCTCGTGTTTCAGAAGTTCTTCATCATGACTGTTCTTGTAGTCAGCGAGGCTTCACATTTCATATGATTGCCAGCAGAAAAGGGAAGGAGGGCATGGAACTCTGCTTAATCTTAAAAACACAACCCAGAAAGTTCATATATTATCTGTATCTCATTAGTCATAATTTGGTCACATGGCTCATGCTGATACAGGATGGCTGGGAAGTAACTGTCCAGCTGGGGTCAGCTAAAAGTTCTACCATGATGGAAGACCGATGCTAGGGAACAAGTGGTAGGGAAGGCCACAGTTCATTGAAGGTTAAGGTTGAACATGTCTTGCTTCATGCACGCTATTAGTTTTGTTTCTTTGATGATCATAAACCCTGTAAGCACAGGTACCGTAATAACTGTTTAATACAGACGCTAGAGTGGGGGAATGGCTTTGGCCTGAGAAATAGAAGCAGCATAATTTATAGTTAATATTATCAGTGAAGTGTCCAAAATTGATCAGAAAGACGTCTCATTATCTGATTTGGTACTAAATGCAGATTCCCTTGTTTTAAGTGTTCCCCCTACTTCAAGGGAAAACATTTTCTCTGTCTTTTCTCCAGTATTGGGGATCGAATCCAGGGCCTCGTACTTGTTTGTGCTCTACTACTGAGCTACATTCTCCAGACCTAGATTTTTTAATTCCAGAATTTGAATTTTATTGGATAGGTTTCACCACAAGAGCTTCCCCAGGGACATTTAGAACTCAATCAGTACATGTTTAAGAGTTCGAGTTATCAGCTGAAAGGTGTTATGTAAATGCAAATTATTGTGTAGGCAAGATTTAGTTTCTTCTTTCCTCCTCATTTTTTATTTTTGGCAGTACTGGGGATTGAACCCAGGAACTCCATCTCCAACCGTTTTTTTTGAGACAGGCTCTTGCTAAGTTGCTAAGTTGCCCAGGCTGGGCTTGAACTTGTGATCCTCCTGCCTCACATTCCTACAGTGTTGGGATTGCAGGTGTGTACCATCACATCTGGCTTTGTATTTTCTTGAATTTTAAAAACCCTTAGGGTTTCTAGTACAGGGCATGAGTGGAGCTACACATCAGTTCTGGCACTTCTACTCACAGGAGAAAAATGTTAGATTTTAGGATTTTGATTTGTTTTACTTACATATCATGCCCTTTGGTATCTCACTTCCAAACCTGTTCTTTTTGTTTTGTAAGGTGTAACACAGCTGGAAATACAGCTATCAAGCTCTTATTTCATTTACTCTTTTAAGGATAACATCAGTGGATTCTGATTAAACACAAGTACTGATTTGGTTTTATTTTTGTTACTTTTGCCATTTTCCTATCTAATCACCATGCCACTTGGTAAAACCAGGAAAGCTGAACCCTGGAGCCACAGGCCAACACACAACAGGGACAGGTTGGCATGTGGACTAGCCTGTGGGCACACTTCAGAATCAGGTCTGCTTTGCACCAGAGTCCTGCCAATGAAACATCCTGGTGAAATGGTCAGAAAGATGACTTATGGGTGAGAGCCTGTGCAGTCTGGGATAGACCATTTCCACCTTCTCTAAGAACTACTTTTCTCAAAGTCTGTATACACACCCTGTGTGCAGCCTGTCTGTGGTGGGCTGGATGCCAGGCTTGCCCTTTCTTCATTCAGATATGACGTGATGGTTGCTTTTCCACTAGGAAGATCCATGCTTCCCCACTTTGCTGTTATAAGGCATTTTTTAAAAACTGTCAGATAATCCACTGGAGCCTCTTTTTTGGCATTTGCAGAGTGAACACACGGTTGCTCCAGGTGGGCACGGATGTTGGCTTTTCCCCTGTACAGAGGCGCTCTGCATGGAGCCCAGTCTCTGCACTGCAGGGAAGCTTTGCCTCACCAACTATTCACAGGCTGCCTGCACAGGGAGGCTTGGAAAGTGGGGGGAACTTGCAACCACTAGTTTCCTACAGTTGTTTATTTCAGCATAACTTTTTGTAAAATTTTAGCTTAGAGGAACAGAAATAAATACAGCTTAAGATTTGAATCACATTCTGCTGTACTTTTTCTCATAAGCCTGAAATAGAATTTTCTAACACCTTTTGTAGTTGGATATTCTGAATTTAAATAGGACTACAGATATAAACAAAAAGAGCAAGATGTGTGGATTGATGTGCCTATTTCAGTGAAATGCAGCCACATTATTTCTGAACTAAGAATATTAAAATTAATAAAATGACAAGTAGAAAAAAATTTGAGACATGCACTGTAGTGACAGTAAGCTTTTAAATAATGCTAGTCGTAGTTTCTCTGGTGTTAGAAACTGAAGTGTATATAAAGACTAAAATGTATTATATTGGGAAAGGGAAGAAAATGTCCAAATGGGAAAGGGAACAAGGGAGGGGGAAAGGAACAGAGGGACAAGAGAAATAAGAAATGGAAGAGACAAATGGAAACAAAGCTTTTATAAATAGGGAGGGAGGAGGGGGTAAGGGGAGGGGAATGGGAAAAAAAGAAGCAACAAGATATGTACAGGTACAAATCCCCTATGATGAATGTTATCACTATGTACATCTAAAATGTACCATTAAAATAAAATTAAAAAAATTAAAAAAAATAATTCTAGTCAGTGCTAATAAAACACCTGAAAATTTTATTTTGCGAGGGTCTTTTCAGGTCACAATTTTCTACTGTGTACACATTTAAGATAACATACTTTATTACTAATTTTAATTTTTGGTGCTGGGGATTGAACCTAGGGCCTCAAGCCTGCTAGCTGGGTACCCTGCTACTGAGTTAAAACCCAGACACATTACTGATTTATTGAATCCAAGGGTGCGCTACAACTGAGTTACATCCTTAACTCTTTTCTTTTTTTTTGAGACCGAGTCTCACTAAGTTGTCTATGCCAGCCTCAAACCTGTGATCCTCCCACCTCAGCCTCCCAAGCAACACAGATTACAGGAGTGCACCACCAGGTCTGGTTCTATTCCTAATTTTACAAACCATGTTAGATTATCACTGATACCAGTGGAATGATGCAATTATAAATACCATTTATTTTTCCTTTTAACAAAGGACAAAGCTGAAAAATCAGACAGATGAAATAGTTGGGTCTGAATTGATGGCCAGACTCATTATTTTTCTGATTTGTTTAAATAAAATTCCATCTACCTAATGTGTAGAGTCCTTTCAAAACAAAGGCTTCGTGTACCTCAACATTCCCACAGAAGTACCCATCTTATATTCACCTGGCACGCTGTTACAGAATGGCACCTTGTGTGGATTCAGTAACAGAACCGGTGTAAATACAGTTAAGTTAGGAACCAAAAGAGACCGACATGTGACAATTTTGTCATATGGCAGTGAGAATTTATATTAGATGCCTAAAATTAAGCTTTTCTAATTAAAAGATTTACTATCATCTTTTGCAAGGCAAACAAGTAGTGATTACTTGTTATTGGAAAAGAAAGCAAGTTAATAAAAAATGTAGCTGGCATAATTTTATAGACACTTCATGGTTCAAATGATAAAACTAGATACAGTAGATTAATGTACCAGCAGAAAAATGAGGTCCATGATCCCCTAACACAGTAGGCAAATTGGGTTTTGCTACATATGTAGCATTCTGGAAATGGTTTAAGCATCTTATCCGCATTTGGATTCTAAGAAATATACCAAAACACATTACCTAAGCAAGCCTATCGTATGGTGCCAATTAAAAAACAGAGACTTCTCTAAGAATTTACAGGGCCAAATATGTTCTCATTTTATATCGTTACTGATTGATCTGGAAGAAATCTATGTAGGAGAGCACTGTGACTTTTTCCTAGCTCTGCCAGTTTAATCAACAGCTCTACTTCAAAGCCAACTACAACCCCCTCTCCATCCATGAATTTGGCTTTAGAGTCACACATGCTATTCATTTTGATAAAGAGTGTATCTAAGAGTCTTTTATTTATACCCTGGAGTATTCAAGTCAAGTCACCCCAGAGAAGTGGATTAGCAGCATGGTCACATATGCATGACCATCTTACCTGATGCAGTGCCCACAGCACTGAAAGGGTGACAAAGACAGGCTAACATTGACACTCCGAGGCTGTTGGGAGGAAAACAATACTTTTCATAACAGCATTATTTAATATAGTATTTAATTATGCACTTATCTAAAACAAATTGTTTGGTTTTTAATATCAGAGACGGTGAAATACTGAGTTGTATTAAAGTCATAAAATATGGATAAGAATTGTAAAAAACAGGTAGATGATAAAGTTACAGAATAAACAATATAATTTAGTTTTAAAACACCTCCACAAAAAGCTTTCTTTATGAAAAGCTTTTTTCTTTCTGGTAAAGAAATTATACCATTGTTCTATAGCTCAGCAGTCAGCAAACTTTGTCAGAAAATAATTTGGGCTTTGTAGATCATATTGTCTCTGTCACTCACAGGTACTCAATACTACTCTAGCACCTTGAAAATAACCACGGATGAGACATAAACAAATGAATGTGGCTGTGTTCTAATAAAAGTTTATTTATAAAAGCAGGTGGCAGGCTGGATTTGAAGTGAGCCTTACAGTTTGGCAATCTCTTCTATACCAGCACTCTTCAAAAGAAATTTAATGTGAGCCACATATGTAATTTAAAATTTTCTAGTATAGTTACATTAAAAAATGAAAACAGGTAAAATTAACTTTAATATGTTTTATTTAACCCAATATATCCAAAATATCATTTCAACATGTAATTAATATAAAAAAAGATTGAGATACATTTCTTTTTGAACTAAACCTTTGTAACCACCGTGCATTTTACATGTAGAACATGTTAGTCGTATTTCAAAAGTGCTTAGTAGTCACACGTGGCTATGGCTACCAAACTGGACCATACATTCTAAAATTTCTTTTTTTTGGTGCTGGGGATTGAACTCAGGCCCTTGTGCTTGCAAGGCAACCACTTAAACCACTGAGCTAAATCCCCAGCCCCTACATTCTAAAATTTCAAGGCTGGTATTTCTACAACTAATTTAGAGTTTAATGGCAGTGTTGAGATTTGGTTCTGGACAGATAAGGGCTATGATTAGGTTGCCACTGGGGAGCACAGGATAAGGAATTATAGCTGTTGTGAAGAAGTATTTGGCTTTAGTCATTTCAAGCTGAGATGGCCAGGATTCTAGGGCACAAACTGACAATCAAAACTATGATGCAGTCAGACAAGATTAGTTTCACTTGCCAAAGCAAAAAATCTGATGTCAAAAGATATTTGATAGCGACTACAACGTGATCAAAAGTATGAGCTCATTATTGTAATCAATCTTTGGCATTCAGTAAAGAATACTAATTATCATTAGCAGAACTAATCTTTAGCACTTTGATTCTATCAGAATTGAAAGCCATATAATATAAGCATGTGATCTGTAAGATAAAATGATGAGCTATTTAGCAAGGGAAAGGCTTCCAACTTAGACTGAATCTTTGAAACAGTTTAAAAAGCTAAGTGTCCCTTCAATTATCTTTGAATAACAAAGTCTAGTACCAGCTGGCAATAGTTTAACAATCATCAGAGGATAATCGCAAGCCTTAGTTTAACCCTTGAGAAGCTTTAATTATTTAAATACCACTTTCTAAGTAACTGAATCAGCATCTCCAAGATAATAATGGACATCACCTATTGTTAATAAAACTTAGAGGCAAGTGTTTTTAACAAAAAATTTATTACCAAAATACAATATTAAAGTCAATACATGACAAACTTCTGTAAAGCAAAATAAATTATTCTAACATTGTACAGTATTTCCAAAGGTAGTTAAAGAAGTGCTATAAACCTTGCTTCACTGTCGGAACAGATAAACTGTTCTACCATGAACACAATCCTAGAGTTTCGGCTTTAAGGCATGCAGCTTGATACGCAGGATAATTTTACGAAATGCAAATCATCCTATTTTAATAACATACAGTGTCAGAATTAACTGTAGTCTTTACATGTCAGTGTTGCAGAAATTTTTATACTTTGGCTATAGAAGCAATGCCATAGTGTTACACAATACTTATTTCTTAAAAAAATACATGTATTCATGTCCATGAATATCAAACTCAAATTTCTATTAAATATATTTTATAGAATATTACTTAGAGCACCTTGCTGTACAAAAAACGATTAAATAAGTATCTATGAAAACTAAAAATATACGTCTCAATAGAGAAGCCTGCTTGTCTTTGTCAAGCCAAGTACACTACAGGAAGATACAGTGTAAACATGGATGCCCACCATTTGCTTTGTGAGAACAAAACTGAGAAAATAATTATAAAGCCACCAATAGTTACCCTGAATAGAATGAAAGACCTGTCACAAAGGCTTCAGCTGGTGTCACTACACTGCACTGTGTAGTCATATTCTTAGTCTACTGATCAAATGGAATAGAAGCATGGAATGGTTTTAACAGTAGGATCACCAATCATATTCTGGATTGTTAGGGAAATGGAGAAAATGACAGAGCCTTAAAAGTATTATTTATAATGATCAGAATGCATCATCTCCTCATTCTCACCTTTGCCGAATTCCGTAACTTTTTAAAAAACTATTTTCACTATCAAATCTTAGAATTTAAAGTGTTCAGAGCAGAAAACAAATAGTATGGGCTCTCTGTGACAAAAGGTCTAGTAGCAATTAATAAAGTGTTATTCCTGCACAGGGAATTCCTACTGATTATTTTAGTAACTAATCTCTTCTATAATTACAATTGCATATTTAATCTTCGTTATGACTTTTAGAAAAATCAATTGTTCTTGGTAGAGACATTGCTTTAAGACTTGCCACCAAATGGTATAGTTCCTCCTATAGGCCAGGAGAGTATTTTGTTTTTGGTTTTTTTTTTTTTTTGTGGTGCCGGGGATCGAACTCAGGCCCTTGTGCTTACAAGGCAAGCACTCTAATCACTGAGCTAAATCCCCAGCCGCCAGGAGAGTATTTTAAGGATACAGTAAAGCCGGAATCAGATTAAACCTTGAACTTCTAGGTTATTTCTTCCTCCTCAGGTAGGGGAATTTTAAATTCATGATTCCAAATGGAAAATTTAAGTAACAATAAACGGAAGGAGCTTAAGGAAATTAAGAAAGGTAATTTAAAATGTCACGGTGTTGAAATTTTTGGGATTTTTGATTATCAGTATTTTCTAAGTGATTACATAAAATTGAAGCCAAGGAAAATTAAAGCCAAGGTTGGTACTTTTCAGAATAACAGATTTTTACAAGGAAACACTGAATCATAGTTACTGGCAATGAAAAACTGATGTATAATATGAGTGCCAACAATAAGAGTGATAAAAATGGAACTATATATTTTATTTGAATTTAAAATTAAATATAAATGTTCAATGCATTTAAATCCACATACAGTGGACTTGGGGAATATACTTTAGTATGCATAAATTCATTTTATCTGTTTAAAGACCACATATCAGAAATGGATTAACTTTCACAAATAAAGTTACCTAAATCAAAAGAGCTGTGAAATTACAGTCATTGCTTAAATATCATCATCAAAATGAGATAAAAATTTTTTAAAAATCAGAAAACATTTTAAGATGCCTGGCCCCACTTACATAGTTCCCAATGCTGTCTTTGAAATAATTCATTTAATTTATACCTGGACTTTGGAAACAAAATGCTTTCTTAGAACACATGTCTACACAGTATTCTCTTCACAAAACTCTTGTTTTTGATATTCTAAATTTATCACAGTCACAGCCTCAACTCTAGATGTTAGAAAATCAATATTCAAAATGTTCAGATATTTAGAAATAGCACCATGAAAAAGGTGCAGTGAATGGTGCACTGGCCTTTTGACTCATAGGCAGAACTCACTTTAACAAAGCAATGCATAAATAGGTGATCAGAACAAAAACAGCCTCTAAAATAACTGTAATAGAAAATGTGTAATTGATGAAATTATGTGTATCTGACGTAAGTACGAATGCAAAAGCACTTTTAGTTGGTTTCCATATGTCCTACCACTTTCTATCAGTGAAATTTTATAGACAGAAATCTTAATTTTGCCAAATACTGTTTGCTTATTAAGATTTTTATATAAAAAAAGATTTTTATAAACAACCTGGATTTTTATTACATTTCAGTCACTGTTGGTTACTTCTCTTCTGCTAAATATAAGCAGTAATCTCTAGAAAGAAAAATCTCAAAAGCAGTGCTAATTTTAAGAGCCTTCTAAGTATCATTCTTCATCATCCATTTGATTTTTATCTTAGAGTTCAAACTATTTCCAAAGCCCGGTGATCAAATGTAAATTTCTGTAGTCTGTTGGTTTAAGAAACTCTCTGAGATGATAAGCAGAGGGTGGGGTGGTGAGGGTATGGTGTGTGTGTCTCACAGCAGAAAGGGTTATCAGGTCCATGTAACTGTGGAAAACTGTGTTGTGCTCTTTCAAACACTGAAAAGAACCTTGAGAATCAAAATTTCTGTGAGCTTCAGACTTGGTTTAAGTCTGGTGGGAATTCACCTATTTCCTTCTCTGCTCACAAGAAGTTCACTGTAAGTTTAAGACAATGATTTACTTCTTGAATGTCTATTTATAATCTGGATTTGATTTAGAGGTCTTTTTAGGGGATAAAAGAACACAACCTATATTGAATATTAGTAAGTTTCTATCAATTTAGGGAAAAACTTAAGAAGATCACTTCAAAGCCTCTATCTATTCCCTTGTTGATTCTGTTGGTGACACGGAGAAGACCCTTCCAGGAGCTGACCCCCTTTCTCATGAGACGGGTCTGGTCTGGGGCTGGTACGGCAAAAGTTGAGCATGGTGGGAACTAAGTTTAAGACTGTGACACTTTTATAACAAGTTTTAGAACAGTTCCTGAAAAGCCCTTTCATAACTCTTTTGCTGCTTGCATTTCTAAAATATAATAAGCTTTTAATAATAAATACACTCAATGCTAACAAGGAGCAACAGAGGGTTAATACAGAAGGTATATATTTACTTCCTCTTCAACCCACTTCCCCTCACTCAAAATATTTAAATTTCATTACTGCTTATCCATTTGGAACTCATTTTATTACATGACAAGTGTGGTTTCAAAGTCACACCCGTCATTTCCTCAAAAGTCACACCAGCTATTTCTTGTGTTTAGTAAGTTAGTTATTTGACAGCGCAATGGTGAAAGTGTGGTTTAAGGAAATCCTCTTCAAGTAATCGGTCCAGCTAATTGGTGTTTAGAGTCGTGTTATGGTCCTTATTTAGGATGATGTTCACAATTTCACCCTCATGCTCTTTCATATGATCCAAGAGATTTTCTTTGCTGGTTGATTCAAAACCACAAATGCAACAACAGAAGAGTAAAACACAATACTCCATCCCGGGGGGGACCAGACTGGCGTTTTTTTCTAAACTGTATGAGGTATTACTTGTAGGGCTCAGTTTCTCATTCTCATGGGGCTCTAAGACATCACTGGGTGCCTGGGAAATCAGCTCTGAGGATGACATCAAATTTTCTGAACTTCCAGTGACAGGATCAGCTGTTTCTTCACTGCTGTTTAATAGAGTTTTTCCAGGCGATTTCCCCAGAACTCTTAAAAACAAAACCAAAACAAAACAAAACACACCAAACTTTGAGTGGGCTATACTGTAGGACTGGCAGATTTAATCCTAACTTTAATTTATATATAGTAATAAAGGGAAGGGTGAGGGTAGGATCAGATACCTGCCACTCTGTGAGATTGCATCATTAATAGCCTTGTTCACTTGTTCGTAGTTATAATTTTGGTCACTTGCATGTTTCCACATATGAGACTTCAAAGAAGGAGGATGGCTGCACACGTATCCACACAAAGAACACCTGGAAGGCAGGGATGGGGAGACTCAGAATAATCCTGCAACAGCATTTTAAAAATTATAATGATCCTGTAATAATTATTACATTCCTTTTTCCGAAGCTTTATTAGATATAGTTCACAGACTCTATGATATAACATATTCAAAGAGATCGATTTCAGAGAGGTCTTAGGAGAGATGTACTAGAATCAATGAAAGAAGGCATTTTATACCATAAAAAATTTATAGCAATCAAGACAAATATCCCAGATTAGCAATTACAAGATCTGGAAAGATATTTAACAGTAATACACAAAATCTTTGCTCTGAATTCTTTAACCACACACACAAAGAAAAACATAGAATTAATGTTCTATACCACTCCATTTCTTAATCAGGAGAGGAAAAAATAAGCGATTTTCAACATGAACTTTGCACTTTCTCATGGAGCTACAGAAAATGGAAGTGGTAGTCCTGAAAAACTTTCTACCATTCAAATTCACAAATAAAACAAGATTTGTAATCTTAACATCTTGCACTAGCATGGTATATATGTTACAACTGATGAACCAATACTGATACTTATTATTAACTCTAGTCCACAGTTTATATCAGGGTTCACATTTTGTACTGTACAGTTCTACATATTTTGAGAAATGTAGAGTGTCAGGAAACCACAATTACAGTGTTGCACTGAATGGTTTCACTGTCCTAAAAATCTGTGCTCTACCTACTCATCACTTCTTCCTGCCCTTGAATTCCTGGCAACCACCGATCTTTTTACTGTCTCTAAATTTTGCCCTTTCCAGAATATTATATACTATAATTAGGGGGTTGGGGATTTAGCTCAGTGATTAGAGTGCTTGCCTTGCAAGCACAAGGGCCTGAGTTTGATCCCTGGCACCACAAAAAAAAAAAAAAAAAAAAATATATATATATATATATAAAATTATAATCACAGCAATATGCATGAAACATTTCTCTGTGTCTTTCAGTGGCTGATAACTCTCTTATGTACCAGTTTCTTTATTCCTTCACTACTAAAAGATATTGTGGTTGCTTCCAGTTTTTTTTGCAACTAATGAGTAAAGCTACCACCAACATACATGTGCAGGTTTTGTGTGAATAAAAGTTTTTATCACTGATAAAAGTTTTGGATAAACATTTTAGTGTAAATTGCTGGACTGTGTTGTGAAACTATGCTTATCTTTTTAGGAATCTACAAATGCACTTTGTCAAAGACATTTTTGTTAAATGCTTAACAAATTAGGTAATTCATCTGAACTTTTCCCTATACCCATAAGAGAGAGTCAGCAAATCAAATGACCTAAGAATAAATACAATAAATACGGGCAAGGACTTCTAACCCATCTACAATTTAACTTTTTTTTTTTTTTTGGCGCTGGGGTTTGAACTCAGGGCCTTGTGCTTTCAAGGCAAGCACTCTGACCACTGAGCTAAATCCCCAACCCATACAATTTAACTTTGTAACAGCAGGCAGCAAATTTTTTTCATTACATGTCCTGAGGATCAGGTTCAAGGTGAAGGATCTTTGACCTTAAGAAATACTGACCCACTTTAATAGACAATTCTCGATAGGCTGTCCAAGAAATATAAACATGAAAAAGAGATGTCCAATCTTACTAATAATCCAGGAAATGCACTACACTCATAGGACTAACAAAGATGCATAAGTCTATTAAGAGCTGTAAGATTCTTCAGATGTTGAAAAATAAATACAAAGTGTATGTATGTAAGTGTAAGGACTCTGAAGAGCAGTTTGGTACTATCTATTAAGACTGAACTGCAGAAGCATAAACCTGTAACCCCACAAATCTAGTTCTAAGTGTGTACTCTGAAGACATTCAGGACAAGAACACACATAGTACAAGAATGACCGCAATAGCCTTGAATAGCAAAAAAAGGATGCAACCCAGGACTACTGTTCTTCCACAAGGATATGGAAACAAACATTTTTTAATATTAATGAAACATTATAAAGTGGTTAAAATGAACTAGATCTATACTTATAATCATGAACCAATGTCAACAATGCAGCGGAAAAAAAAGTAATATTAAGTGTGTTTGGTATATAATTAAAAAAAACTTAAAATACTAAAAACTATATACTGTATATGTATACAGGTACATATGTTGTATACACAAATATTATGCAGTCATTTAAAGATGTCTGGATATGATACATTAACATTGAGACAATGGGTTATCTCTGTGAAGGGGTAAAGATTAGAGTAAGGTTTTAGTTGTACCTGCGATGCTTTAATTTCTCAAAATGTAGTAAAGTGTTTGCAATGTTTCATTGGCTTTATAGTTTGCACTGCCTCAAGACTATATGCAATTTTATAGTTAGCATAATAAAGCAAAATAACCACAGTTTATTATTAGCCACACAAAAAAGATGTAACCCTAATTCAAATTCACTTTGCCCATTTATATCGGAAATACACCAACTTTTTAACAAATCCCCGCAAATTTGTTTTTCACTATTATCTTTAGCATGGCAATCACTCCTACCTCCAAGCCATTAAAGCAGCAGCACCTGCAACTCTCACTCTACAATTCTGTCATTTTGTAGTGTGCACTGTAACGTGGTTACAGTGCCCTCAAGTATCTCTGGACCACTCCTTTGCGAAGAGTGACTGCCTTACGCCACTGGGCAAGAGATGCCTGTGCATCCCACCTAGTACTTCCATCAAGTACAATGCCCATGCATGTCTTGTGTGGAAATTTACAACATGAATACCACCCTGTTCATTTTACGCAAAAGAGAAACAGACATGAAATCCTGGTTCTTTAGATCATTCACATATATTCAGACTTGCCCTGAAGCTTCACTACAAAATTCTTCATCCAGAATGAGGCACAGAATGGTGAACATAGTAAAGGTGCCCCAAAGGAAAAGGCAGTCTTCAGAATTTCATACTTTGAGAAAACTGGGTCAGAAGAGAAACAGGAGAAATTACAAACTTATACTATAGAACATTTCCAATGTTACTCCAATATTACTCAAGCCTTGAAAAAATAAGAGTGATAAACTTATGTAACTGTTTTACTTTTTTAAAAAACAAACTTCTAATTTTAGAGTAGTTACAGATTTAGAGAATATCTGAATTTGTTAACATGCTGCATTCCTGTGGTACATCTGCCTCATATTAAGAACCAATGTTATACTGCTGACTAAAGTCCACACTTTATTCATTCAGAGTTCCTCAGCTTTCCCCTAATGTCCTTCTCCTATTCTACACTCCCGCCCAGGACACTGCACTACATTTAGTTGACCTGTGTCCATAGCACCTTCTAGACTGTAATGGTTTTTTAGACTTGCCCTTGTTTTTAATGACCTCCACAGATCTGAGGAATACCGGTCAGGCATTTTGTAGAACGTCCCTCATCTAGGGCTGTCTGATGTTTTTCTCATTGTGAGACTGGGGTTCTGAGTTCTTGGGGGAAAGACCACAGAGGTGAAAGGCCTGTCTCATCATACCACACTGTCAACAAGACTCAACGCTGCTGATGCTGACTGTGACCACCTGGCTGAGGGCAGGTTCGGGCGCAGAAAGTGACTCTTACCCTCCTCTCTTTCCACACTGACTATACTATAGTCTGGAAGGAAGTCACTTTGTGCAGCTCGTATTTAAAGAATAGGAATACAATTCACCTTTCTGAGGGTAGAACAGCTGGATATATTATTTGGAGTTCTTCTACATAGGTTATTTGTCTATTCTTGCTCACTTAATCATTTATTTATATCAGTATAGACACATGGCTAATTAATCATACTTTGAGATCTATTTCAAAACTACACTGCCAAATCATTCCAGCTTTGACCACTGGGGACTCTCTCAGTGCCTCTGTCATGGTGATATACCCATATTATTTGTTGAACGAGGCAGCCTGTGTTTCTTGCTGGTACTACAGGATGCTCCAGGGTTATTCTGTATACCCTCCACGCTAGTCCTAGGTTCGAGCAATCATTTCTATAGTTTCATTTGTTAAAGAATTGTATTAGAAGCCACGATTTGGGTGCCAAGTGACTGCTTTAATTTTATAAGTTACATTCCCCCCTGATTTCAAGGATTCATTGCAGAAAATTAGAAATATGTAGAAAAAATAAAAATCACTTAAAACAACTTTATCAATAGATATTAACACATACATTGGACAGAAACAAAATACATATATTAATAGCATTGGAAAAAATAAAATACTTAAGAATAAGCTAACCTAAGAATAAGTGTGTGTATTGTAGGGGGAACATTGCATAGTTCCAATACACATCAACTTCAGTTCCTGTGGCTTAAACATTACAAGTTTCCCAACAGTTACTAACAGGGGTAAGTATACTAACTGTAGAGGTTAATTTTCAGGGAATTAAACATAAGTGGATCATAATCAGTGACCAATCACATTGCTCCTTTCAAAGTCTGAGCCACTGATCACTGTGCTTCTATTCAATTCACTCACAAGCATTCATTCACTCACAATCATGTAACTGTGTTGCATGATTGTCTCCCAGTGACAAACTCAAACAACAGTTTATGAAAATGGATAATCAAAACAGGCAATATGAAAGTGTAATAAAAAATTCGAAGTGTTAACCATGCAAGTGAAATTAGAACAAAGGCAAATGGAGTTACAGAACAGACAGCTGACCACAGGAACGTTGACACTGCTGCTTCTGAAGAAACTCTGGAGATACAGCCAGAGGATCTTCATGAAGGTGACCTTAACGACACAAGTAAGGAATATCATTCCCAGAGGAAGAGATGTTGGCAAAATGTCACATTAAAAGAACTGCTGTAGAAATTTCATGAACTGAAAGTGCCAAGAATAAAACACTGAAAGCTGATTCACACTCAGGACAACTGACAGTTTGTCAAGGCATAAAAAGATGCTCACTTCCTATTTTAAGCGATATTATAAGAAGGTAAGCACTATTCAAATTATTCTTGATAAGTTTCTTTTTTACAAAGAGACAAAGCACCTTAACTCTCACAAGTTTTTAAGCTACAGCATGCCGTGGTCTCAATCTATGTAGCTCCCAAAATTCGTATGTCAAAACCCAACCCCAAGGTAATAGTATGAAAAGGTGGTGCCTCTGGGAGGAGGTGATAGTCATGAGGGCAAAGCCCTTTCGAGTGGGATTAGCGCCCTTATCAAAGAGGCATGAGGGAGCCTTTCTGCCTCTTCTACCATTTGAGGACACAAGAAGGCACTACCTTAGAAGCAGAATGCTTCTAGAAGCCTCAGCCTCATCAGACATCAAATCTGCTGGTAACCTGATCTTGGATTTCCCAGCCTCCAGAACAGCAAGTACTAAATTTCTGTTTGTAAATTTCCCAATCTGAGGTATTTTGTTACAGCCCAAATGGACTAAGACACAGTGTAGTACTAAAATTCAATCATATCATTATTCATTACAATACATTTGTAACTGGCAGCTCTAATATTTAAAAAAAAAATTGAAGGTCATGGGAACAGTTACAATTTTCTCTATTATTAAACTGCTTTGCATAAATTCATTTTACATGGTCATTTTTATGATCCCATGCTACCATACCAACTATCTGTATACATACATACATACATATGTGTATGTGTATACACACATACAAAACTAGACATTTACACAATAGTCTACATGAAGAAAACTTTAAAATACTATTGTGGTACAAAATATTTGACTTGAAGAAATGGAAAAGCCCATAATTGTAGAAGGATATTAATTCTAAATTAATCTGAAAGCCTAAAACAATCCCAATACAAATAAGAGGATTATTTTAATAGAACCAGACAAAAATGACTCTAAAGTTTATATGCATATAATGCTCCTCTTTCAAAACAATAAGAAACTAAACTACTTCCAGAATCTACATCCTTCAAGTCCATTTCTTCACCATTCTCTCATAAAACTTTCTATATACAACACCTGGTAAAGGAGAAAAATACTACTACCTCAGGAGCTGTGTGTTCGCCAAATTCTCACACCCATTCTTCCCGAAAAGAGGCACTGATTTCCTTGAATTTTTTTATTGTATGATTTGCTTTATCTTAGTTTTACCTTTATGTAGCCCTGAACAATCGTTTGTTTGCATGTTTTTGAGGACATAAATAGAATCTTAATGTATTCTTCTGTGACACGCTTTATTTTTAGTTTAGTATTTCTGAGATTCATCCATGTTAATAGGTGTAGCTTATTTAACTTATAAGGCATCTGATTTTATTTTGATTTTAGTTCTACGGTTTCTCAATTTCCCTGACAGAAATTGCAAAAAACACATTTAAAAGTGGTTTTCAAGCTCTATCCAGCATTTCAGTTATCTTTATTGGGAGAGTGGTTTAGCTTATCTAGTCTGCAATGCTGACTGAATGCTAGCTTTCTGTTTATAGATGTTTACCTAAAATTGCTGAGCCAATTTCTGTCCCACTCAACTGGTTGGCAAATGCCATCTATATTTAAAAAGGTTTCTGATTATATAACCTATATCCCTTGTACACAAATGGAATATACAGGCAAGTACAAAAATAAATTCTAAAATACTATTTGTATAACTTCCTAATCTTTTGAAATATACGTATGTAGACCTGATGTATACAGCAAGTGGAATTATTGTATGTGAGATATATATAAATATATATGGAATCATACTATAGATTTTTAAACCCATTTTTGAGAATGCTCTGTGAGTGTTTTCTCATTAAAATTATGCATTTTTAATGGGAGTGTAATGTTCCACTGTATGAAACTGTAATTTAAACATTTTATTAGCATTATAGAGCTAGAATGGTTTTGATCTTTGTAACACAATAAACAGTGCTATAATAAATATCTTGCACATCACACTAAATGTATCACTGATTATTATTTAGGACGAAGTTCACTTCACCTCTAGAATCCTTAAGGATAATGCAGAGATAATGAACACTCATAGCTAAGACACACAATATTCCCAATACATCCTCGAAAGTCCCGGTGTACCCTGTCTTGACTGCCTCCTCTTTCTTTCCCAGAGGTGAGAACATTCCTGGACTGTGCGTGTAGCCATTTTTAAGGCTTTGGTCTGCCAGCGTTTATTATGTTACGGAGAAAATAGGTATGATGAACTAAGTACATTTAAATTAATAATAGATATTTATGTAAGGAATGAATCACACATTTTTATAAGTAAATGCTTGAATTACTTTTAAAATATTTCCTTAAGGACAAGTACACCAAAGAGGAGTTTGACAATAGCTAAACTTTATAGGAAAATATTTCTGATGAGAAATAGTTTTTTCTAGTAATTGAAACAGAGTAATCTACATGCTGACCTAGATTCTCACTTTCATTAACTCTCCTACGTAGACAAGGTATAGAGATACAATCTTTTAGTTTCTTGTTCTAATCTTTTAAAAATTTTCTCTTTCTCATCCTACTGGACAGACTTAAACCTATAACTCTTGCTGCTTTGGCTAGTCAGTATCCTTTAATATAAAGAAGTCCTTAAATCTTTCTTAGAAGAAGGAAGGAAGAGATAAATGAGGAGTTACGTGTTTAACAGCCAAGCCCTCATTTCATGGGCACCTTCCTCAGCCTGGTGCAGAGGCTGTTCTGAAGGGACACCAACAACGACAGATATTCATGATGGGATCTAAGCATGGAAAAAAGGTGGGAATAATTGATAAGGTTAAATATCTGCTAAAATGATTTTCAACTCATTAGAGAAGGGCTGTTACAGGAGAACTCAAACTCAAAGCTAACCAGATTTTCTTGGCTTAAAAAAAAAAAAACTAGAGTGAACCATTATCATAGCATTATCCTGTTTCACTTATGTCATTGCACTTACTTCCTGAAATTCTCTTTACTGTCTTCTTTCATGAATATGTAAATTCCATGATTGTGTGTTCTGTTGAGTCAGAAAGTGAAAAGCTAACTTTACTCCAATCTGACTAAAATACACATAGTACCCAGAGAAAGGAGAATTGATAGAAAATGTTTCAAAACAGAAACTATGTCTAACACACCAGGAGACCACCAACAACTATAATTCCATTCAGAATAACTTACTCCTTCTTACCCTGCCTAGTCCACTAGGGGGCGGAGTGCACACCCAAACTGACAAAACCAAATTGTAAAAGGAACAGCAGCAGCATGGGCACATTTACCATGACATCGCCTGTCATGATTTTGTTTTGCTCCTTTTTTCTGATACTCCTGATAATATAGCCATTCGGTGCTTCGAGTATTCAAGTCTATCAAGGAAGAGTCATTTATGTGACATGAGAATACCCTAACGGCTCAACTGCTGGGTAGTCTCAGTAGCCTGTCAATAAGGCCACAATGGATCAAAGCTTTGGAGTGACAGAATCAACATGATTTCATGTCCATTAGTAACACCTATCCATATATGTATAAAACATGATTTCTTCCTGATGGAAAAAGCTATTTTGGCAACCAAAAGAAAGCCAATGTAACAACTCTAGCTACACAAGTTTGATTTTTTTCTACAGGCTTTCTTCCACTGCTGATATGCCAGTTATGTCAGTTCTGGAACCCAGGATAATAAGGATTTTGGTTAAAAGAACCCTCTTTCCCTGGCCTGGGGCCTTACTTGGTTAGTTTCCAGTCTAATTCAATTAGAAACAACTGCTGTGAGGCAGGTTAGGTAGAAGAAAGAAGAAGGTGATGTCCTGCAAGATGTGGAGTGACTAACGTATGATTTGAACATGGATATAAAGATTTTGGTAGAAATTCTGCAACAGAGTTTGTCTTATTACATTCATTTTCTATGCTTTTAAAGAAATACATTTTCTGAAAAAAAGGTCACTTCAAATTTCATACTGAACCTGAAAAGTCTTTGTCACTGTGAAAAATAAATTCTTTCAGGTCATTCCTTTAAAACAAAACATATTTTCCGCCTCCAAATTAAACTCTCTACTAACCTGTGTTCCTTAAAACAAATTTAAGCTTTCAAAGACTTGAGTTTTCTCCCAAACCAACACCATCGAGTACAAATCCAACATGATTGCAGATTATTAACTCTCCCACTGTGGTGGGAGTGATGGTATGTGACTTTCACGGGTAGGGCACAAAGGACATCACAGGCAGCTTTCTATATCCACAAACAGAAGAGTTAAAAAAAATACATACTCACATAGCTGAGGGAGAAACCATGCATATATGTTGTAGCTGAGGCCCAACCAACAACGAGTATCAACCACCAGACTTGTGAGAGCTTTCAGATGACCAAAACCCTCAGCTCTTTGAGTCACTTCCGGCCCTCGAGTCTTCCCTGCAGAGGCCTCTGACTGTACGGGACAGAGACATGCCATCTGTATTTCCTCCCAAACTCCTGACCCAAAGAATCCCCGAGTATAAGGACATGGCTGCTAGTGCACACCTGTGTGCTGGTGGTCTGGGTGCAGCAGCAGGACACTTCACTGGCCTAACACAGACAGGCAGGTCGGCACCGCTGCTGGGAGCAAGGGCTCCACCCCTGCTCTGCTCTCTAGGAGCTCTGGGAAAAGATACTTCCAAAACTGGGATAGTAATATGCTTAAATACCCGGCTGTTGTGAGCAGACACACAGTGCTCTCAGTACACTGCCTGGCCCACAGTGTTCTCCAAAATGTCAGGTATGATCATTTCTTTTTAAAGCTCCTCTCCCCTTTGTGGTTCTAAGGACTGAAACCAGGGCCTTCACACAGAGCTACAACCCTTGCACATTTTTATTTTGAGACAGTCTCACTAAGTTGCAGAGGCTGGGCTCAAACTTGTGATCCTCCTGCCTCAGCCTCAGAGTGCTGGAATTACAGGCATGTGCCACCATACCCAGCAAATTATTATTTCTAATACACTTGTATTGAGACCAAACAATGATTGACCATAAACTTTTACTCCAATATATCATTCTCTCACTTAAAAACTTTCTGGAAGGGTTTTTTTTTTTTTTTTTGTGAGGTGCAAGTTGGGGATATATTTTAGTTATTATGCCATAGAAAATCAAGTTTTATTACTTAAGCACACAATATTTTTGGCTCAGTTAATGTGCTATCCTGGAAAACCAACACACATTTTTACTTTTATATCACCAATCTTACTAGAAAAATCAAAACCACTTCAGAGTATAAAGACACGAAACTCCTAAATACAAGTACTACAGATAAAACTATATGAATAGTAGAAACTTCTGTTCATGAAATCACTGAGGGAGTAGAAAGGCAAACTGTACTACAGGAGAGGATATCTACAATATATTTAACAAGGGACTTGTATTCAGAATACACAAAGAACTCTTGCCAATTCGTTAGGGCAGACAATCCAGTAAAGAAAATGGGAAATACCTCACATACAAATAAAAAACTGGTCAACCTCATAAATCAGGAAAAGGCAAATTCAAACTACAGTAACATCCTACTCACTACCCATATGCCGGAATGGCCAAAATCAAAGACTGACCGTACAAGTATTGGCGAAGTTATGAATGAGTACAGCCACTTGACAATATCTACCCAAACTAAACATATATTGTAATGGGCAGAGTGCAGTTTGGATGTGACCGGCTTTGGGATACTGCCCAGACTGGTGAAGCACCCTTCCAGGTGTGTCTGGGTGTGTCAAGGAGATGTGGCCTTGGGGTTTATGTCCAGTCCCTCTCCCCTTCTGCTCTGGTGCTGTTCCTCTGCTCTGCTTCCTGGCCTCCTCGAACTAATGAGCTTTGCTTTGCTGCACCCTTCAGCCAACAGAAACAGACTGTGGACTGAAATTGTGAGTAAATCAAATCTCTCCTCCTATAACTGGTAGGTGTTGGGTACTGTGTCTCAGGGATGAGAAAGCTGATCAATACATGTATGTGTGCCCAATTACCCAGAAATTCTACTCCTAGGTATAAATCCAGTGGAAAGGGATCATTTCATACAAGTACCCAAAAGCATGTAAAACAATGTTCAAAGTAGCATTATTCACAATAGGGAAGAAAATGTGGCAATAACCCAAATGTCTGTCAATAGGAGAATGAATAAATTGTATTATAGTCTTAGAATACTATATAGCAATGAAATTAATTAGAGCTATATTACACATGCATACACCACACACACAGACATTGAGTGAATGAGTGCAAAACACTAGATATAAAAGACAGTATGAACTGTATGATCCCATTTCTGTTAAGTTCAAAAACAGGCAAAATTAAGACAACAGTTACCAGAATGGAGTGAGGTTAGTTACTGACTGGAAGGCCCAAGAAGAAGATACTGCTGAGGGGCTCCCATGGTTTATATTAAAGCATGAGTTTAATTTATGATCATTCACTGAGCTGTACATTTATGATTTAAACACTCTTCAGGATGTGTGCTAACTTCAATTTAAAAGTCTTTTTTAAAAGAAAACTTGGAGACTAGAAGGAAGAGGGAGAACCCCAGCAGTGTTGGCATTTGTATCTGGGCACATCCCCATTGTAAAATAAACTATGCCTGCCTCCCCAAGAACAGGATTACTCGTTTTCCAAGTGATAAGAGGTCAATGCCTTTCTTGTCTTTTCTTTTCCTGGTTAGCCAAGGAATCACTGAGAAGGGATGAGGTTAAAGACTGGGTGCAGTAGCTACTAGACAGTTACCATTTACTGGCTGCAAAGAATATGATAGTACTTCACACAGCACTTCATATAATCCTCACAAGCTCAATTATCCTTGCTTTATAAATGAAAAAAGCAAGCACAGAGCAGTGAAACAGTTTGCTCAAGGCCACAAATCCTGTAATGAGAGGGCTCAGATTCAATTCCAAGGCTATCTGTCCCCACAGCCTGCAATCTTACGCATGAAGTTGTACTGCCCAGGTCATACAGATAGGGTCAATGAAGGACTGGAACACAGAAAGCAAACGCACCAAAAAGGAAAAGGTAACAACACTGCCAAAAATCGAAACAGGTGAACACACAGCATGTTTTATGCCTTTGTATAAAAACCAGTTGTGCAAGAAGACATTCTTGCTTACAAAGAAACCTGCTGACAGAAACTCACCACTGGTACTTGCGAGCATAGTTTTCAACGAAATGCAAGGAATCAGAACTGCTCAGAGCATGGACTTTTGAGAAAACAAACCCAAACTCTGATCATGAGTGTACCAGCTAAGAACACTGAAAGAAGCAGATATGGAATAAACCAGAAAAACTATAATCCTTCGATTAGATCAGACATCAGGAGGCTGTGCTTACTAGCTCAATTTCTGACAAACAGTATACGACAAGACACAGTCCTAGGAGCAAAATGGAATTGAACATGCTCATCCATAAGGCTCTGTAGACTGCATATCCCATGAAGACAAAGGAGTATATACATTTAAAGTATTTAAAAGAGGTCAAACAGGAGAGCCAAATGATTAGAAAATAAGATTTATAAGATGTTATATATGCAAAGGATTCTCATAGGATGTTTCCCATTGGTAGGAACATCCTAGGACAGCTATAACTAATCCTGAGTCTGTAAATATTTTAAGAATATAAGAAAACACCAATCAAAATAAGTCTTTACACTATAAGGCTAGTATAGTCATGTAGGCATGAAACCCTCCTGTGTATTATTAGAAACCAGTAGTTAACCTCTTTCACAAATATGTCACAATTACATACAGGTTGAGTAACCCTTATCCAAAATGCATAGGAACTGAAGTGTTTCAGATTTTAAATTTTTGGATTTTGGAATATGCACAATGATGTACCTTGAAGGTGAGACCCAAGTCTAAACACAACATTCATTTATATTTCATAATACTTATAAACAGAACCTGAAGGTAATTTTATACACTTTTTTAGTGCACCTGTGTTCTGGCTGTGAGTGATCATATGCAGTCAGTGTGGAATTTTCCACTTGTGGCATCATATCAGCCCTCAAGAAGTTTTTGTTTTTGTGGTACTCAGAATCAAACCCTGTATCCTGTGCCACTGAGCTATATCTCCAACCCTTGGAATTCTGGATTAGACACACTCAACCTCTATTTATTCCAAGTCCAAGAACAGCAAAGATGACGATTTTTTTTACGAATAGTCCAAGAACAGTCCTTGGAACACATGTGCTCAGTGTTTCTCAATGATGAGCAATCTAATTCTAGACCCAGAAAACATTACTGCCCAAATCACATGAATCTGGCACAGTACATTATTAAATTGAAGAATAAAGACACTTAAAATGTAAAGGCAAAGCCTTCTCCTCTTACCAGGAAAACTGGTATCTGCCTCCCTCATGTTCTCCTAAACATTCCTGGTATAAACCATGAATGATAAACATTCAGTCCCACTCATCATTCCTTACCTAAAATTTACAGCACCAAGTAACTATTGCCATGGCCTTCATTATGTTCTAGAAAAAGTCTTTCTTGGGGATTCTAATTTTGAAAATATTTGAAAAGAAAATTATAAATACTGAGGGAAAGAATCACCTTCCACAGAGCTACAAGACTTTGCAAACAAATGCTCTGTCTGAAGCATGATTACAAGTAAGTCTGCTGGCTGGCAAATTAAGCACATATTAAATATTTAAAGCCATATATAGTTATGGAGACAGCACCACAATATGGGTCAAATAATGATACTTCTGGCTGTTAGGTAACCATTTAAATCAACAGAGCAACTTTCCCATACTCATTTGTGTCATACCTATAAAACCTGAGAAGAGGTAAAACATGAAAAAAGGTGTGTGTGGGGGGGTGCTAGGGATGTAGCTCAGTGCAAAGGCCTGGGTTCAATTCCCAGTGCCACAAACAAAAACCAATAACAAGTCATTTATTCACAAGAGGCAAAGTTTATTTAAGAAATGATTTCTGTTTATCAGCTGATCCTGACCAAGAACGCCTATATTTTCTCTAAATGCACATTAGAATGAGCTTTGTAAAAAATCAACTCACAAAATTTAATAACCTCATTATAGTTCCACATTATAGGTTAATTTTCAAGTAGAACTTTTTATAGAGAATTTTACTGCCTTTAAGCTTTAAGGACCTTTTGCTGGAAGTAAAAGTACCTAACTACCAAATTACTGAGATGTACTCTTAAACCACCAAAAATTGTTATAATTTATACCCAAACGAAATGAAACATTAAACTGACAGGTTATCTTCCTGTATTCAACTAGACAAAGTGCCTATGGTATTGAGACTCGTGCTTAAAGTTCACAGTCCTTAACACACTAAACAAGACTTGGGAGACCAGTAGGTGAAAGTTTGTTAGCTGGTAACCTCTGATTCAACTAGTGCTATGAATTTGTAATTATTTCTATTTTCTTTCTTTACTACAAATATTTTAATACAAGCATTAAAATTCTAGGATCATCATACTTACCTGTATGGTTTATCAGAGTTATGGATTCGTCTGTGGTTTCTGACACCAACATATGTTGTACTTGTATAATTGCACACGTCACATCTATACTGTTTCTGGGTTGAAGACTTATTCCCTAGATGAGGTATTTCAGAGTTTTAGAAGCATGCTTTGGTAAGATTCAAGTGACAGCATTTACATTCCATAGTAAATGAATATTTATAGCACAAACTATTAACATTTCAATCAAAGCTTTCTCACTGCTTAAATTTAACAAGTTTGAAGTGGCTTTATGGATTCTCTGGTGCTTAGACTATCAGCAAGTACGAACTGAATATCATCTGACCTGTGAATATAGAAAGGTCGGGCTGGTTTCTGCTTAACTTTGTACAAAATTCTGAAGTATAAATGAACTTGCTGCTAGCTGCCCTGCTGATCGTGCAGCAGCTAAATTAACCAGGTACACTGTTAATTTGAAAGGGGTTACTCTGATTAATATTGGATATACTCTCCTAAGGAAACATTGATTTGGCAATGAGCTATAATACTACAATCTAATATAAAATATGGCCACGCAACGCATATAGCAAACTCAATAAAAAACCATGTAAGTTTTACACCCTGTGAATTTCCTTGGTTTACAACTAAATGTCAGTTATCAATTCAACAAGGGAAGAAAAGTAACTGCAAATTATGAAGGGCTCTACAATAACGTAAAACTTTAACTAGTAAAATGATAGGTTATGGGGACAAAGGTTACGGAAAAATATGGATCTGATGGGAACAGCACTGAGTAGTTCAAGTGAATGATTTGATCAGTTGAAACTGTTTCCCAAAGATGTTCAATGCTTTATCTATACTTCTGTCAGCATGAAGTTCATGGCTATTCCCACCTCGACTGCTTTATATTCAGAAACAAGGCAAGCACAGAAGCTTAAAAATTAGACAGGGCAGGAAGAGCTGTGTGTTCTGTCAGGAAGAAAGCTTAGCCAGAATATCAGTACACACAAAAATAAAATTAATTGTACAAAAGAAAACCCACACTGAAATTTCAGCAAAGAAAATTCTTAAATTTAAGCTTTCTAAAATTGACATTTTCTTTGGCTAATAACACTGCCAGGGAGAACAAAATGTCCTAATTTCCTTGTATAAATCAATAACATTAATAGATACACTAATCATAATTATAATCTAAGTATTGCTCTTAATTGGTAGGTTAAAAACTTGGACTTGATTATAAATGGCACTGTTCCAAATACAGTTTAAGAAAAAAAAAAAAAACCAAAAATGCAGTGTGAAATACTGGATAATGGTTTTGTGTGAGAAATATTACAGATCAATGACAACTAATAAAACTGACAGATGGAAAAACTTAATATAGCACAGAATGAGAGCTTGTGCTACTTCAAACAAATGTTTCCAATGCAAAGACGATTTTAAGTTCAAGTTTAAATTGGGTTCAGTCCTTGCTCTGCCACTTACTACAAGTATGATTATGGGTAAATTATTTCACCTCTTGAAGTCTCAGCTTTGTCATCTACAAAATGGAAATATTGGAATCTCACAGCATAGTTAGAAAGTCTTACATTTTCTTTTCACCAAAGTTGTACATTACCTGCCTGTCTGGGTAAACGCTTTGTCCTATTACTGAGTTGCAGATTCTCTGAGGGTAAGAACTTGCCTGTTTTGTTTATGCTGAATCCCCAGCGTTTGACAAATTGTAGGATGAAAGAAAGTACAATTAATTCAATTTCATGAAGAAACACCATAGGACAGAGAGTGCTTTGCCCATGGTTCTTCTTAGAGGACCCATGGAGTTTGCCAACAAACTCATTACTCCCTTCTAACTTCTTCACTGGCCTGGGCTCCTCAAGGGCAGTGATACCCTTCACTGTACTCCCCACCACGTGGAACACCACCTATTCAAGACAGGTATGCAAGGCCTTTTGGCTGAACAAATGCCTGAAGTACGATTATGCTGGACCTGTGTTAAAAGCATGTCCACAGGTTATCTGTAGTATTATGGTAAGATAGGACCACAAAGGCATACATCTCCCCTCTCGTTTAATAAGTTTACTAAGTAGTTAGAGAAGTTTTAACAAAACATGAATTTTTACCTTCTTTATGAACTAAAAATTTGTTTTTTGGCCTGTCAACCAGAGTTCGAAATATCCAAGTCTGAATTAATACAGTACCCATTAAAGCGTAAGTATGCAGGATGAGATCAGCTACCTGAAGTATTATTCTACAACAGAATAGCAAATAGTGCCAGGTGGGGCTGAAAGCATGGTAAACAATTTTAAATCTATGCATCTAATCCTAAGAACAAGAATATAATCCACAAAGATATATGCTGCAAAACAGAGTATGATGGACAGATGCCAACACTGTAAAGTTTGGAATGGTTAGAGTTGAAATTTTAATATTTTTATGAAAATAGTGATTTTTAATCTGTATTTGAGCAGTTTTAAATTTTTGCTTTTTAAGATGGTGCTGGAAAAGACAAATTCCAGCACATATTAACTGTAGGTGGTGCTACTGAGTAGCACTTTATTCCTTCATTAGGGATTTATGGTCCAATCATTTCTAACGTTTTAATGTCTCCTTTAAAGGGGATTTGGAAACATAATGAATTAAAATAAAAGGAGGCATTTAGAGTTATTTCGTAAAAAGGAAACAAAACTGTTTTAGCTCAGACATCTATTGCAGAAACAGATGCCGTGTCATAAACTCCTTTTGTTTTGGATAGTTTTACAGGGATGACATCTGTTTGACAAGGGAATTTTGGTGCTACAGTGGTGTCAAAATCAGTTCTTTCAGAAACATTCTAGAATCAGTTATGCTTTCTGGGGTATAATTTAATGAAACATTATGGTAAAACATTTCACTTTGCAGTCGTTTCAAACTTTAATTCTTAGGAAATCTAAAAAGGAAAGTCACCCCGGTATGTTTTATTTCCCATAAACACTATGTACCACACTTGAGACATTTAAAGCTTATCAATGTAAGTGAGGTGGTGCAAGAACGCACAGCTTATTACACTTTATCCCTAATTCTCCGGATGTGGCATCCGCCTTTTCATGGAACTCTAATTAAATCTTTTGATTCTAATATTCCTATTACCAGAAACTCGACTAACTGGCACCTAACTAGTACATAAAAGGATCTGTGTGTGTGTTTTTTCAAAGAATGCGGATGAAATCTGGCAGTCATACTTGAAGAATAAGATCACAGCAGGAAGCCTCAGTTAAAGTTTGAGGTGGGGTTTTGCCATCTGTAAAAGCTATCTTCTCTGTAGGTCGATAGGCGGGAAGAGAGAGAAGAGGCTTGCTTTCTATGTTGCAGCTTCTCTGGCTTGCTGGTATGCCACCTTCTAAGGGTCTATGCTGTAGTCTGGCTCTTACAGGACGTAGCAATTCTTAACTGCAATTTCTACTTGCACAGTTGAAGCTGAGTCCTGACTAATCTAGTGTACTTCTTACTAGGACCTAGTAAAATTTACTTCATTTAGTATTCAGAATTTCCTTAGGAACAAAGCTAAGATTCACTGACATCTATAGTGTAAAAGCAGAGGAGAATATATGCTTTAGTCTTGAAACTAATCCACACGACAACCAACGGCATTTTTCACTGCATACATCAGTCACTGCAGCCTGTATTTAAAAATGCACAGATACCTTCCTGAACACATTTCCCATCAGTCGTATCACTGGGGATTCTTGGCTCATTGGAAGTTGCTATTGACAAGGTGTCTGGAAGGCTGTGCTGCTCTCTCTCATGATTCCTCAGATTACTCTAAAAAAATTGAGAGAAATTATGTAATTTTCAATAAATATACACGTCCAATTACTAGGAGACAGTGGAAAAAGGGTTTAATTACTTTCATGGTCTACAATCTAAAACATATTACCAATATTTTAAAATCAAATCCTCTAAAAGACTGACACATTTGACAACTGACAGAAAGAAATATACTAGGACAACTATAATCTCATCAAAAAGGTAGCTCCTCTTTTTATATTCTCTGAAAGGAAGTCATCTCTTCCTAGATGGTGTTTACACACAACACGTACATGCTTACCAACTGCTGGCTGGCCCAGGGATGGAAAGAGCAGAGTGTCCAGCACAACACTTCTATAAAAATAAATTTAATTGGTAACCACTGGATTCCTGCCACTTTTTGCCTTTAAATAACAAGATGTGTTAAGAGGCCAACTGCTCTCCCAAGGACAGATCCTTACCTATTTCCACTCCACAAACCAGTGGCTATTCCTTATGGCAGCAGGAAAAGAAATTTCTGGAAATTTCTGACACTTGCCTTTGCAGCCTATTTGGATGCAGTACTTAGAATTTCATGCAGCAGTGACTCTCAAACAGAAAAGACTACTTCATTCCTGATTATCTTTTCTACTATCACCTAGACCCCTACTTCTGGGTAATCTGAGAAAAAATATACCCTAGTCAATTAAGATACATTTTGAAAAATTTCACAGTTACTGGGCACACTGAAGAAAAGTTCTAAGACAACGATTCAATGAAGGCAAGCTTCTTTTACAAAAGAATAAATCTGATCGACACTGGCTGTTGAGTTTACAGTATACAAGAGAAGAATCAGTCTGAATAACTTCAAAGTCCCTTAGACTGCTCACTAAACACAACCTATGTGATTTTTATTTCCCCTGTATTGGCTTTCATTAATCCAATATAGCCCATTTTTCCTCCTGATAGAATGACAGAAATGAGAGAAATGACAGCAGTTGTGTAGCAGCTGAGATGACTGATTTTCAGGGCATATGACAAATGCATGTTTTGGGTTGATGATATACAGTTAAATCTGTGTAGGTCAAATGTATTTATGGCAATCCATTGTACATTCCTTTGTGATTGAAAAATCAATACTTTTTTTTTTTTGAGGGTCTCACTCTGTAGTTCAGATTGGCCTCGAACTTGGGGCAATACTTCTGCTTCTGCGTCCCAAGTGGTGGGATTACAGGCGTGGGCCTCCATGCCGGGAAATAATTTCAAAGTTATACACACTAACACACTAAAGCAGTGAATACTGAGGCTAGTCAGGAGGCAACAGTCATGGAATAGAATTCTCAATCAAGGCCTGATTTCAGTCCCAACTTTTACCCTAATTAGCTGGGATTCCCCTTGGCAAATTATCAAAATTTTCTGAAACTCATTTTCCTTATCTACAAAATGAGGTGGCTGGACCAGATCTATAAAGTTCCCTCTGCAATCTAAAACTCTAAAATCCTCTGAAAGATTTTGTGAACTACTTACCTTGTAAGGAAAAGATTCTTCACACTGCTTACACTGGTATATTTTTGTTTTGCAGTGGTTGATCATGTGGCTCTCCAAATCTTTGCTGTTGTCAGCTATGTGCTCACAGATAGGACACTGATAAGGCTGTCTCTGTCGATGGACTCGCAAGTGCTGCTTGATGTAGCCCTTGTTACCACTGGTGTAGTGACACAGGCGGCAACGGTAGGGTCGTTCAGCATTAGGGATGTATTCCACCACATTGGTCCCTAACAAGCTTGTATCACTGTTGGGTTGGCACTGGGCATTGTCCTGCAACTCTTTCAAAATGTCATCATCTGAAGCATTTTGGTCAGTCCTTTCTCTCAATTTCTCAATTACAGTGAGCAGGGACATGCTGATACCTGTCTTAACTTGCCCATCTGACAATTCCTGTCTACCCTCTGGGAGTGCTACCAAGGTAGAGTTGCTTTGGTTTAAATTAGTTAATCCATCTGAAGAGTTTTTAAGTGGTGACATCATTTTTGAATATGCTGCCAATGTACTATCTACTTGCTTTTGTCCAGTATCTGGATCTAAAAGGTTTATATCCCCATAGTGCCCAAGATTGGCTCTTGTTAGTTCTGCAGCTCTTATAGGCATTGTGACAAGGGCTTCTGCAGCTAACGAATGTAGCCTAAGAGACTCAGAATTTGTCCTTCTTCGGCCTGGAGGGGCATTCTCATCAGTAGCCAGGCCTTTACTTATTAACTCACTGTCTTTTTTCTCTGGATTGCTCCAGCCTATAATCAACCCTCCGATATCAACAGTACATTTATCGGCATGATAAACGCCATTTGTTCTCTCACATTCAGTCTGGGCTTCTGTGGGGTTCTGGTTTTTTCCCTCTTCAATTTCAGCATTCATGAGAAAGTGTTTCTGTGAGAGAGTTTCTTCAGCACTTGGCAAACGCTCCACTATCACATTAACATGACCTTTTTTATTTGGGGTACTGCTGATGATTTTCTGTGCTGATGAAAGTAGGCTGTCTGCAATCAGATTCTCATCCGGATCAGACATCACTTCTAATATTTCTTCCTCATTAGGGTCAAGGGTAACTGACGGACTTAGGTGTACTCTGCCTTCTGCAGTCTGTTCTGAAGGAGAGGAAGATGACAGTGGTTCTGAGCTGCAAATCTGTACTTGTACTGATGGCCCATTGTGGATACTCAGTTCACTGTCTCCAATAGCAATAACTACTGCATCAACTCCACCAGGTGCAGCAGACACTGAAGAATCCAGCAAGCCGAGGGGCTCATTTTCATTTTCAAAGATTGGATAGGTGCAGTCAACTTGTCCTGCATGTTTCCAAGCATGTGTTTTCAACATTCTCTGCTGGCCACAAGTGTAACTGCAAAATAAGCATCGATACATTCCATACTGTTCATACGCATACCACTTTCTTCTACCCACTGCTGCCATGGAGGCAGTCTGGACGCTAGGAGCGTGTGGACTGTCCACATTTCCTGGGATGTCAGGAACGGCTTCAGTATTTCTTTCTGTGGTTCTCTGACATAATGAGTTGGAGGAGCTTATGTGCTGCTGTGCTTTGGATTGGGAGTGACTATTGGCATCATTTTTGTGATCACTTACCACATGAGCTTCAAGTGCCTCTTGGCTTTTGGATGTAATATGGCACTCTGAGCATATAAATATCACTTCATTCTGCTGACCATGCTGCTTGATGTGATCTTTTAACACAGAAAAAGATGATGATAGAAACTTACAAAGGCCACACTGGTAAGACATAGCCTTCCCATCATTCTGGGCAAGAGAGGCAGGGACAAAATTTGCTTGTGACACCTCAGCCTTTCTAATACCAACAGCAGCTGACTGGGTTACTTTAGCTGGAATCTCGCAAAGTTCTTGGGTTTCAAGACAGTGTGCTGTAGTACTTGAACGCAAGCGTTTCTTCCCAATTAGAAGACATTTTTGTGACTTTTCGTGCTCAACTATCTTGCTTAACTTCTGGATAACATGGATCAATGGATCTGCTTTAAGTTTTCTTTGTTCGTCAACTTCCAATGAAGGACTGATAACACCTTCGGCAGTCAATACAGCTTCCTGTTCCCCAGTATCTGGCACCAACATGGCAACACTGCTGCTTTCTTCCATATCTAGAAAGGATAATGTACAAGAGAAAGACACAGCAGGTTACAGGATAATTACGGCTACACAATTTAGGAAATACATTCCAATTTTAGTGTCTCAGCTCATCTAAGTATTTTCTAAGCTAAGAGCTACCTATCAATGTACCTGGCCACCCTCAGCATAGGTTTACATTTCTTGGAATTTCTCTTTGGAATGCAGTCTCCTGTCAAGCTGGATGCCGGAGATCTTGCCTTCCTTCACTTATTTCTTTGGAAATGACTTTAACAATGTTGATTTCTGTTTTTCTTCACTGTTTTTGCTCTTGACATCTAGCTGGACCCAAGTATTACTCTCCTTTTTGCAGAATACCAAACACAAACAAACAAAACCCAAAACTTCTACTTCTGGAGATAAAGAAACACAGCCATTCTCAGGGATCACGTTACTGTGAGACAGCATCAAGTAAAGCCAGTATGATTTGATACAATTTTTTTTGTCTGTCTGTTTTGCAGGGCTGGGCACTGAAAAAAGGGCTTCATATGTGCTAGGAGAGCTTGTATCACGGAGATATTCCCCCCGCCCCGATAATATTCTTGCGTAAGTATTTCTTACACAAAATTATAACTGCAGATTTATTACTAAAATCCCATTTTTTCTCCCTAAATCTTTGAAATTGTGAAAAGATGGTCATGTAACCTATCATAAAGGACACAGTAAATTTGAGAGTATATCCAAATGAAACTAAATAAAAGCAATGAACCAGTTCCTTCTTTTACTTCCTTTAACTTCCTGAAAAAAAAAAAAAACCCACAAACTATGCTGTGGTTTTTTTCTAGAAGTCACATTAGTGGTCAACTATTACCCACATAGATTTCTTTTTCCTGAAAGGGCAAGGTGCGTCGGAAAAGGAAGAAGTTGATATTCCCATTGTGTTTCAGATCCTGAAATGAACAGAATCTTTAGAAGGGGTTATCTGTAGGTTCCAATAATGCATTACTGCCATGAAAGTCACCAAACATAAAATACTCATAAATCTTTCTCTTAAATCTTGAATACTCTTTATACTTCCTGGCAGCACTTTCATTTCAAACATTTCCTTTGGCTTTAAGTGAGATTAATTTGTTGACTTGGCTCACATTTTTAAGCTTAGGCTTTTTTCCAGCAACAAGTTTTGTTTTTCCACATTTTAGGTGCATTCTGGAATCTTACTCACAACATTCAATAAAAGCCAGCAAAAATTTTAGTTGCACTAGCTATAGACCAAAGACCATATTATTCTTCAGTAGAGTGTCTGAATTTTTATTTTAGACAGTGAATCATGGCACTGTCCTCTACCCCACATAGCTGAATGAACATGTAAAGGTCCCCTTCAGACCCTTGGAGGATCAGACTTAAACCACCCTGCTGGACTCTACCACAGAGACTCAGATCTGCTTCAGTGCTAGTTTGCCTATATCATTTCTTGGCAGCAGTTACAATTTTTCCTCTTCTCCTCTTTCTAGCATACCAACTATCTATTCCACATTGGGCAAAAATGCAAATGTTTTACTCTTGGCTTCGTTACTATTACCTCTTCCCTCCTTCCTAATATACTTTGTTCCAGCTTTTTTTTTGGTTTGTTTTCTGAGGCATGTCTCTTATTTGTCCTCATGGCAGGGAGCGCATTCCACAACTACTACAACATTGCTGCTATCCTACCTCTCAAAGCCTAGGGGTCCTTCAGCCATTCCCACCCCAAACCATTTTTTTAAAAAAATTAGTTTCTTTTCATCTTTCTCAGAAAGATCAGAAGTCTTTTCAGACTTTCACCCTCAACCTCAAGTCACTGAAGAGATCAAGGGTGAACAATTTGCTTCTTTGGAAAAACCCTTTTGTCACTTCCTAGATCACTTTACTGCCTTAGAATGCCACCCTTTTAGGTCAAGGGGAGCGGTGGCTCTTTATGTGAGTCCCCTTTAGGGTCACTAACTGAAGGCTTTATTTCTTTCAGTTCAGTTGTTAAATGCTAATTAGTTAAATAGTAAGTTTAGTGACAATAATCCCCATTCACTTTCTTGGACAAGCTTTGGTTCGCCACTGTGAATCTAAGGTCTTTTCCCCTGTGAAGTGTAATATCCATGTATGGTTGATTGAGAACCTGGAGGTTAACAGTGAATGTTTGCTCAATAGACTTTGCACACCCACAGGGTTACAAAAGTGATTCACATTATCGCTGTTCTATTTAACGATATAATAGGAGGGACACAGTGCAGTGCAAATTGCTCCCCATGGATATTTCAGTGTGTTCCTTCAAAATAAAAAAAGAGAAAGAAGGAAGGGAAATGAAGAGAAGGGGGAGGAGTTCATCTTATCTCAAGAAAAAGACTAATATAAAAGAATCTGACAAAAGAGTCACATTTTTAAAGCTGTGCCTCCTCAGGCATTAGGAACTAATGGAAATTTGCAGCAGATGCTCCAATTTTCCCTGAACATTTATGCAAGTATCTCATTTTAGAGGCTGCATACATTTGGGGATAAGTACAGTAATGGCAGCTATAAAACAGATATGACAACGTAAAATACATCAGGAAAACACCTGAAAAACCAGTTTGGGTCCACATGCAAAATCAATGTACATGTTAAAACTCATTAAAACAAAAGCCCCTGTTAAAAAAAGGTTAGACAAACAGCTCATATGAAAATATACATAGTGGTGCAAGTTATCTTAAAGCTAACTCTTAAATTTCCACAAAAAATTTTACTTAGATCATTCATACCATCTTACATATAATATACACATATCTATACATTATTATAATCTATACATTGTATATATAATCATATATACACAAACACAACACGTCAAAGGAAGTATAACTTATTTGAATAAAAGAGATGAAATTGCATGAGTACCTAGGAGTTCACTACACTGTTGTACTTGTGTAAATGTTTAAAGTTTTTTGTAATAAAATTACTAAAAAAAAAAAAAGTACAAGGCACCAAGAAAGTAGCAGGAAGAATGAAAACATTTTAAAATCATAGTACTGATAGCTGCAAACAAACTGAGTGGATAAGACAAACATTTAGAAGCTAAAAAGAATTATGAGTTTTTGAATAATAGAATAATTAATATACAAGGGTAAAATTGTCAGACGGCAACAGTCAATGGCCAAATCCTAACAGACTGAAGAGCTCCCTTGGGTTAGGAATGTAAGCAAAAGACTTTCTGAAGAGGTAAGATGTACACTGGATCCCAAAGGATACCTGGCAGGCCAGACATCACCCATTTGCCCTCTAGGCTCCCTGAATCTTTCTATTCTGCTCTCCTTCCCAGGAAAGATCATATATTAGGCTCCTCTGTCCTCTGGTTTCTAGTTGAGATCTGCCAATGGAGAGATGTGACAGATTAGAGGGACACAGCAGATAGAATAGGATATTCATTGTCTAAGCACTTCACCTCCAGGTCACCTCGGACTGGCTGTGTTCCTCAAAAGAGGGTCATTTCTTTCCAGACAGGCTGCTCTACAAGACTTTGCTTCTGGTTCTGGTACCTTTTCCTTCTCCTGATGGCACTAGATGCTAACTGTGTTTTTCCTGTGCTCTGCCTATACAAATCCAAAACCTTTATAACAGTAATTTTGTAAATATACTCTCCTTGAATTATCCTAATATGAGGGTGCTACTTGCTTCTTCGGAATACTGTTGACACAAGCTGATACAAGGGAAAGACTGACAAGAAAGGCTGCCATAATATCATTATATTTGTATGAGTGAGAATAAACATGCTATTTAGAGCCCAGGGAAAAGATCAAAATGGATGACTAGGAAAGTTCAACAGAAAGACAGAAGACTAGAGGTATGAGTGAAACAAAAGACTCTTCTGTTTGAAATCATTAGATAGAACATTAGATCTAATTGTTACATAGAAACAATCAAAAGTTGTATCCCAAACCAGCAGTTTTATCTAACCTTTTCCATGGAGTTTCTTAAATCTTTCTGTGACAACAGTAATATGCAGGCAAAAGCTTATAATTAATGTCTTTTCTATGAAAAGTTAAGAGCCAAATTATTTCAGTTGTCTTTATTTCCTTATAATTTGCTCTTTGGTTTACTTGTGCATCTAATTAGTTCCTTTCAGTTACAGCAGTATGGTTATCCTAAGTCAAATCCAACTGAACAATTCATGTGGGCCTGAAAAAAGGCTGTAATTTTCTGTGTATATGCAAAGACAGCACAATATGATATAAAGAACTATCTCTTTCACATGAAAGATTTGTTCTTTTCCAACTAGAAAAAAGAATTGTGCAACAGAAGTAATGGCCAATTAATTCTCCATTTTCCTAGATTCTTCTAATTCAAAAGTACAAAACATTTATTTTGCTCAAGCCAAAAAAAGATAAGGGACAAAAAACTCATAGGTCTCTCCTCTTAGTTAGCCTTGTGACCTCAGGCAAGTCACCACCTCTGTGGGTTTTAGATTAAAATTGAGAGGGTGGGGCTGGGTAAACTTTCAGGTTCCTAAATTACAAACTGTCTATATAAAGTTACTTGGAAACTGCTTACACTTTGTAGGTTTACCTTACTAATGTCAGCCATAATTCATGTGATTTAAAATTTCCTTAGCTCAATGTAATTATTAGATTGCCACTAAGAAAAAAAGAGTATAAATATCACAAGTGTACGAATTTCATTGTCTAGAATTTCCAAGCTGGCACCTAGCCTAAGAGAATATCCTAATTTGGCAGCTGCAGTTAAGACACAAGGGCTAACTAACAACCAATATTTAGATTTACTGTAATTTATTGAGTACCTATAATGTACCAAGCTCAGTGCTAATAGACTACAAAAATGAATAAGAAGGAATCCTTGCCCTTGAAATGCAAGTCCAAGGAGTACTGCCCGCGCAGACTCTGTGTAATGCTCATGTAATTCCTGGTAATACTAGCCTTTTTTTTTGCAGGTAAGGAACCTCACAGATACATAGTAGTACATTTGAGGGTCAAAGGTGTAAGGCAGTTTAAAAACTGGAATCCAACCGATCTGATTCTAAAGTGATGCTTTCTTTAATATACCAATTTTCCTGTCAATTTCAATGAGAACAAGAACATACTGAAGAGATGAACAACCTCTTACAACTAAGCTGTACACAATATGTAAGTGTATTTGATCCTCATAACTCTGGGATCTGCTAGGTGGTGTTATACAATCTTACAAATAAGGAAACTCAGGGAGCTTTAAGTGACTTACCCAAGGTTACATGGCTGTTAAGTGGCAGAGCCAGTGTCTTTCCTGAAATTAATACAGTCCCTTGGATCAATCTTCAAAATCCAGCTGTGGCCAAGAACGAAAGTATTCAGTATCAAACATTTCTCTTTCTTAGTGAAACAAAGTAATGATTCATTTGGACAGTGAAAAACTTTCCAATACTTCATATCAAAAGGAAATTCAGAAGAATGCTCATGCAATGTAATTGTGCGATGTAAATTCACATACTTTATGTAACAAGTAGACCTGATGATTTTGAAGAATTTAGGAAAAAATAGCCTCGAAAACTTCTAATAACTGTTTCCTTTTATTTCAGAATGTATGTAACTGGCTCAATACACTATAAGTTTTACTGACATTTTCTAATGAGTATGGAACAGTAAATCACATATTGCTATTTTAATCAATCAAAAACACAATCTAAAGAGTGCAAATTTCACAAGCATAATGGGCAGAATAGTAGCATGAAAAGAGGTGACAGTGGCTTGACCTATATCTCTCTTAACGCATTTTCCTGCCCTGGTCCTACATTTCTTTGCTACCATTTCTTATACTAGCCAAAAACGAGTCAAAACGAGTCTAAAAGAGCAAAAGAATGTTCAACTAACTTATTGATTATGATTAAGTAAAATAGTTCACTGGCGGGGCTGAAAGCAAGTCACTGGGCCTCCTCTGAAGTTAATTTTCAACTAGTTACTGTGGTAAACTAATGAAGGGCCAGACTTTCTCTTTTAATCAGTAAAGCAACCCATCACCGTGTGGCGTGCTGAAGAAAGTACAAACTCAAAGTGGTGATAAATCCAGTAATTGCCTGATAACAGCGATGTAGACTGATAGCGAATTGCTGCCCACCGTAGAACTAGAAAGACCGATCACCTTCGGGCTTGGAAGGGTTGCCTCTGCCTAATTAGTCATCCAGGCCTTCCACACAATCCATTCCCTCGAGACGCCCTCTAGGCCTGAAAAGGTGGGTCCTTTTCCTACTGGTCTATGATCTCTGGCGAGATCATTCCATTGGAGAAGATGGTGAAGAGTGAGGAAGGCCAGGATTGCTTTCCAATACCAGCTGCTTCTATACCAAGCAGTGACTAAAGGGCCGAGAGGCTGGGGGTTGAGGAAAGTAATCAAGAGGTGGGCCGAGAACACTTCCGTTAAGTCTATCCTGACTGGCCTAAGCGACTCACATCTGCAGACGGAAAGGAAGCAACGCCTCAGGGGGGCCTGCCTGGGGACCGGACTGGTGACAGTGTGTGTGGGGAGCAGCAGGTTCCCCCACCCCTAGCTGTTAGGCAAGCCCGGGGTCTCCGCAACCTGGCCCTAAAAAGCACAGCGTTCAGCAATGGGACTTGGAACTTGGGGCGCGTGGCGAGCACCGGGCTGGTGTCCGCCGTCTGAGGAGGAAGCGGGCGCCGGTTAAGGCCTGAGGGAAGGATGCACATGGCCGGCGGCGGCGCTCACAGCGAAAGGAGGGGCGGCCCCGGGGCGCGGTACCTGCGGTCGGGTGGCGGCTGCTGCTTCCGCTAGCCTCTTTTGGCCGGCTGGGACAATGCCGTGCACTCGCCCTCGTCCTCGCCCACCTCTCTCCCGGATACTTTCCCTCTTTACCCCCGCTTTCCCCCTCCTCATCCGGAGCTCCAAAATGGCGGCGCACGGAACAGATCACGTGAGCCACGGGGGGGTCAGGTGACCCGAGTGGCGGGCGACAGGGGCGGGGCAATTGCTCGGCCACGCCCACAGGCATTCCGGACGGCCGGGGCGGGGCAGGCGCGAAGGCGTGAGGCTGGCAAGCTGCAGAGCCCCGGGCCGGGCTGGCTTCTGGCGGAGTTGGCGGGCCCTTGCGGCCCGGGTACAGTATTGCCCTGTCAGTGGTCGTCTAGGTCTAGAAGTCAGTGGTTGTTCACTTTGGAGTCTCCCCAAGTCGCCTAAATCTGCGGTGGGTTAACTCGTTCACCCGCCCTCTTCATAATTGGCTCTCAATAATGGGCATTGACATTCTTTTCATCTCTGTAAGTGTGAATTGATGTAATTTCTTCTGGTTGGGCTACACTTTTTGAAGTGTTCCTTGTTAAAATATGGATGTCCTACCTAGGTTCATGGCTTTAATTCAGGGCTGGCCCTGAGAAAATATTTTTGTCTGAGAGACGGTTGAGGGGTGTTTGGGCGGGTCTTGGTTGGCTTTGACCCAGTAACACAAACCTCGGTCATCTGAGGGCAAAGTAGTATTTGTTAAATTGGAGCTGTCCTGTTTGGGTTTCCCTACTAACTTGGTGATGAGCAAAGCGAGTGAAGAATTCCACCTAGTGTCACGAAGAATACTGGGCAGTTCCCGTGTATTAGGAACTACACAGCCCAGCGCTTGCGTTAAACTCGGCAGATGGGCGGAAGACAGGAGGAAGGAAGTAAAATTGAAGATTCTGGTGGTGGGAATGGGCTGACTCGTCTGGTGAGATTATCTTTTGGATATGTCCCGTGTATTTAGAGGCCTTTACGAGGGGTCTGGGCTGTCTCTTTGCAGGGGTGGGGGGTTGGGGGTAGGGATTGAACTCAGGGCATTGTGCTTGCTAGGCAAGCGCTGCCCTACCACTTGAGCTAAATCCCCAACACCTGGGCTGTCTGCTTTTAAGTGGAAGACCAAATATACAAAATAACAAAATTTATAGTCACTGTTGAGACAGGGCTGTAATTTTATTTACATATCTCAGGATACAAACTTGCGTGAATTTGGGTGTTGAGAAACCAACAAAGTTAGAATTCTGCTACTCCGCAGAATCCTTTACCAGTTGGACCATACAGCTAAGAAGTAAAAATAAAGGGCCAAGAGTTGTTTTCAGTGAAAGAGAAGAGATGGAGCAGGGGATTAGCATGCTAGGGTGGAAGAAAAAAAACCAAGGACAAACACCAAGCCCAAAGGTGAAAGTAAAAATAAACGATTAATGTGAAAATTTCTTTCCTCCCCTTGGGCTACTGACAAAAGCAAGTCTAGTTTATATCTGAAGAGAGGCTTTTCTTGACTAGTGTCTTAACAGCCTTGAATCTGAATGTAGCCACAACAGAAACCAGAAATTTATTTGGTTAAGGGAAGAGAGAGCAAAAACAAAAATAGAGAAATGGGCTAGAGGGTGTCACTTGGTGTAGTGTGACTGCCCAGCATGTGAAAGGGACCTGGGTTTGATCCCCAGCACCACAACAGCAATAATAAATAAGTAAATAAATGTATGTATGTAGAGAAAATATAGAGAAAATGAGGGAATTCTAAAATAAGTAGAAGAAAGTAAATATATCTTCGAATTTCCTGTGTTCATGCCTCTATTTACCAGCTATTTTCTCTCTCTTCCCACATGATTAGATGGAATGTCTTTGGTTGTCTTGTGGCTTATGGGTGTGGCTTGTGACTGATATGGGCTAATAAATTATGTGTAGGAGAGAGGGTCATCACTCCCACACTGAACCTTTTAACTGCTAGTGTATTTCCCTTTAGAGTACTTGTTCCCTTGGTTTGATAACTGCCAGTGTTGGAAATAGTGGCCACCCTGTCTTAGGGTGACAGTGGGATGTGGAACCCCTGGCTGACCCACAATAGAACAAGTCACTGAGTCCTTGGAGCTGTTTGTTACAGCAACATGACATTGCTACTGGGAGTGTAGCTATACTCTTTCTTACCTGGGAGTGTAGTATAGCACCAATAGGAGTAAACATAGGCAGAAAAGAAGAAATGGAAGAATTAGGAGAGAAAGCATAAGGTGCACAATGTCAGAAAAATTTAGAAAAATTCAAAATGCCTTTGACAGAAATACCTCCTTAATTCCTTTTTCCTGTAAACAAACTTTCCAGAAAATCAAAGTAAACATTTTTTAGTCAGAGAAATGCAAAGTCATTCAGGTGGAATTCCACTCAATTTACAGACATCTCATCTACACGCTTCTCAGCACCTTCCACCTGCCACTGAATGTTATTTATCATGATTTAATTAACCAATCATAGTAAGATTTAGTGTTACAGATAGGAAACTTGCTTACTCCATTATCTAGTACCTATTCAGTGGAATCTGATTCTGTTTCCAGATGAAAGATGACCCAGATAACTGAACCCCTGTCTCTCCACACCTCATTATTCTACTTTAGGGCCATTAATTAGTTGATAAAGGTTTCTGTTCTTCTACAAGTATTGTGGGTCTGTATCTCCCAAAGTGGCCAGGGAGTCTGATGATACATAGTGCTTTACAACTTAAACCAGAGCACTGTTTAAATTTTAGGAACTCTTAGGACAGTACAGTAAGTTGTAAAGTGATGACCAGCTAGAAATGATTGCGCACAGTTGAAATTTAAAGAAGACCTTTGTTTTCAGCCATGATACTTATGAAGGACACCTTGTCTTTGTTGTAATAAGATTAGATTAGATTTCTTTTTTGAAGGGATTAATCATGTGTCTCTTTGGCACAGCACAGAAAATTGGACAAGACGTGTGGCCTGTTTTTCTTTTAACTATAATTTTTATCATGACCTTTAAAAAGTATTCTACCTTAAAAAAGAAAAGATCAAGAAAGGGTAAGAGCAGGGAGGAGGGGTAAAAGGGAAAAGAATGTAGCAGTGTGAGCTGAGATGATAAACTGAAAAATTATTCCATGCTTTGCAACTTAGCTCCCATGGGACTATGAGCAGGTGAGCCCCATCTTTCTGACATTTTCACCTTGCTTATAAAACAAGAAGTTCAATTTATCCTTTTTTTTGAGCTTCAGGTGTCTGGTATGTGGAAATATGGAGTTTAATTATAGGAGCCCTCCAGGCTCAAAATGGGATTTTAATCATTAAGAATAATGACAAGACTTGATTTTATTAATGAATGAAAAGATTGCTTGATGTAAGTCAAAAGGAATGTAAGATTAAAAGACATGACATATTATTATATATACAGTTGTCAGTAATAAATTAGCTCTGGATTCTGTAGACTTTGCATCTTGAATATACACCTAGAAATACTTCATAATTATAGTTCAGGTCTCAAGAATCATCATAAATTATCCATCTGCCATTCATTCTCTGCTAAAAGCCACAGACCTATGTTATCTCAGCAGCACATAAACATTTAAAGTCCCTGGTGCTATGAGGCACACATATTAATTTATTTCACTTATGCACACGTATCATTTATTTCATTCGGGCCCTGAATAAGATGGCTCAAATAAACCAGAATACACAACAACTGTCTGTGACAAAGACTGAGAGGAGAGAGAGTAGGGAGCCTGATTGTGAGAATTGAGGTTTGCTCTAGCTGACACTATTCTTTTGTGAGTTTCAACCTAGTTGTTTTGCAGCTGACATGCTGCCTGGTTTTGAAAAGACCCCCCCGAGGCGCACGGGCAGTCACAGCACCTATAGCAGCCCTGCATTCAAGGTTGTGATGGAATCCAGTGCAGAGTTCTAGCCTGCCATTCTGTCAGGACCTGTGTACAAGGACGAGAATCAACGAGGGTGACCTCTAGTGGCCTGTCTGGAACGTGCGGTCAGGCCACAGAGCACTCCAGTGGGAAGTGGAACATTTGCTTGGTCCTGCTAACCTGTCCTGACCCCCGGTCCCTGAATCAGTCTATGAGTGCGGCTTCTGGCAGAGATTCCCTGGATGCATGTTGATTTATGGTTGGGATCCAGGAACCGCACCAGCAGGCCGGGAGTGGAGGTGGAGAGGGTTGCTTCGGAGGATGACGGGAGGCTCCTTTCAGTCTGGTCTGCATATGCCACAAGCTTGTGCTGCAGCAAAACGTAGCTCAGTGGGGCTGCACGACAGAGCAGGGAGCTCGCCTCCGCCAGACTGTCTCTCTGCTTCAACACAGACTGGTTATTGGAACGCTCAAGCAATTTTCAGTCGTCTTTGTCAATAAAGCCAGTCCCTTCTCTGCAAAGGGAATGAAAATGAGATTTCAAGGCCTCCAAAGGGCTCTCTCCTTTTGCCACTTTATCTGCCCAGGAGCCAGGGACTAGCTCGGCTGAGTTGGGTGGTAGCTATTTGCTATTCCGCAAGCCTGTTGACAGGTAATACCACCTACTTCTGAACAAGATGATCCGAGTGTAATAGGTTCTGGTAAGTTCTTCCCAGAGAAGCAGCATTTTCCTTAAAGCCATGATCTTTATTGATGAAAGGGGCAGTGGAAGAAAATGAAAAGAAGAAGAAGATGAAGAAAAACACCAAGAGGAGAAGTAGCTGCTAATCAAACCAAGAGAGCCCAGCTAAAGGGTAATTCTGTGGCTTAAAAATATGTCATTTGTTATTTTGACAGCTCCTCTTGAGGTGATAGACTAGGAGGAGCAGCCAGCATCATCATCAGCTGGCCTAGAGTTCTACTTCTTGCTTCTTGAAGATATCAATGAATGGATAACAAGAACTAGCAAGTAGTCTGGCTTCTGAAGTCCTCCAGCTGTGAATTCCTCATGCTATGGAAAACCAAGCATAGGAAACATTGTATAGAACTTGACATTTTATTGAAAAAGGGACACAAAAAAAAAAGAAAAAGAAAAAGGGATATGAATGAGAAAAGCAAGGGGAAATGTATGTAATACCTAGAGAAAGTCCACATTGCAATTTCCATGCTCTTTCTAGCCTCATCATAAGCTCCATTGAACCATAAGGTAGGAGGGCCCAGCTGAAATCTGTTGTGAGCTGGAAGTGGCATATTCAGCATTGGGCATGAGCAAGGCACAAATGACTGGGCTCCTGTGTCTTCTACCCTGCTGGTCCCTGCCCCTCTCCTTCAGATCACATCTCTGAGCCAAATGTAGGAAATACTTCTGATCAGCTAATATTAGGCAGAACCCTGAGCTGAGCTTAAGAAAAAGTCAGCTTGGTATGTGGAAGAAAATGGACCAACATGGATGCATCTGTGAAGTTAGGACAATGGGAGAGCTACCTGGATGGTAGAGACCCCTCTACCTGGCATTGGAGCTGGGGGCAGGGATAACTACTGCCAGAAAAGTGCATTAGTGCTGAGGCCAGACCAGGCAGATACTGGATGTAGGCATCTGTTGAGTACCTTGCTGGCAGAGGGCCCTGTGTAAGGGGCTCTTCTTGCATTGTTTCACACATCTCCGGGCACTTAGCTTTACAGTCTATAGTTACCTATGCTTTCACTGCTTCAGCATCTGTCTTCCGTGATGGGAATGTGTTCCCACTGGGTCCCGGGAGCCTGTCAGTCTTGTTCATTGTTATTCCCCCTGGCCTAGGACAGGGCCTAGAATATAGCTACGTTTATTAAATACTGTGATTGAATAAAAAATGATTTCGTTTTGTGTACAATCTTCTAGGCATGGACTTAATTGAGGTGCTACCTCAGAGCAGTATTTTGGGAAGCTAGGACATCACATGGAGGGCTGGGGGCTTGGAGAGAGAATAAAGATGATCTATCAGTCAGTACTCACTAGAGAAACATTTAATATTAGGTATATATCTATATGGATATAGATATAAATGGATTTACAAAGTAGGCTTATAATGGCTGCCTTCAGAGTCAGGTGTGGAAGAATACAAAAGGGCTGTCTGTGCACTGTAGATCCGAAGGGTCCAGTCAAAAGCCAAAGGCCTGAAGCTCATTGTAGAGCCCTGTTTTAGTTTGTATCTGGAAGTGCAAGAGTCTGCACTGCAAGGCTGAAGAGGCTGTGCTGGAAGCCAGGAGACCAGATGTCCAAGGTAAAGGTGAAGACTGGAGATCCTCCAAAGAAACAGAAGCAAGACTTCCTTCTTCCTTCCCTTTTTATTCCATTCAGGCTACAAGCCTATTGGTTGGTACCACTCATACCCAGAGTGGGTCTTCTATCTTCAGTAAACCCATTTACTCACACCCAGAACTGTGCTAATCCAATCAACTGGGCATTTCTTACTCAAGCTGACACAACAATTAACTACCACAAATGAAATCCAATTGGGGAGCTGAGAGCTGGTCTCTGACAGGGCCTAAGAATCCAGTATGTGGACTGTGTTTCATTTAGAGTTTCAAAACCTACTAGTACTCAATAGCTGTGTGACGTAGGGTATGTGTCCTTCATATAAGCACCGATTTGCCTGATTCACATTTGCAAATTCAGACTGGTGTGATACAAAATAGAGAGCTAAAAGACACTGTGAACAAAGAATATGGAGCATTTACCCGGGGTGTGTGATGCACGCCTGTAATTTTAGCTTCTCTGGAGACTGATGCAGGAAGATCACAAATTCAAGGCTAACTGGGGCAACTTCATGAAACCCTGCCTCAAAATAAAATCTAAAATGGACTGGGGATGTAGCTCAGTGGTAGAGCATTTGCCTAGCATGCAAGAGCCCCTGGATCCCCAGAATTACACACATACATAGGTACATATATACATAAATGTGTGAAGTCGAGTGCTGCTAAGCGCTCATTCAGGATGCCCTTGTCTTGTACTGCTGTTGGCAAGGAACAGAAGCTTTTGACTTCCGACCCCAGTGTACCTGGCAATGACAGAGGCAAGCATAGAATCAGAGGACACACAGGAAAAGAGAAGAAGGGCAGGATCACTCTGCTACTCTATAATCAGCTTACTAGTCGTGGAATTTGATGTGAGCTTCTTAGTAATGTCACATATGACTATGTGGGTTTTCAGCCTATTTTTCCTAAATGTGGATTTTGTTGGCAAGTGAATGCATACTAACACCCTAAGATTTAGTTACATTTTGGTTAAGTCCAGAAGACTCTGGACTTGGCTTTGAAACATTGAAAGTGAATTGAATTTGCATTATTTAACTGGCTTATTCAGATTAACACTGTTATCTCTTTAGATTTGAAGTTTCATAGACTCAGGAGTGTCTATTTCAGCAGCAACAATGACATCTAGGGGTTGGTTTCTACAGGTTTAATCTTAGATAGCCTCTACATTTTGAGAAATAAAAGTGCTAACATGCCAGTGTAATCCAGACTGTCTACTTGGACTGCATGAACTTGGTCCATGGTCAGAGCAACACTGATGGATCAAAGAAAGAAAAAGCTGGAAGTAGCTCTGGATGTCATTTAAGAGAACTATTTTCCTTCTCAAACAATGGCACCTCTCAGTTTGCCTAATATATGCATGTCTTTCTTTCCCACCCTTCCTCCCTTTCTTGTGATACCAGGGATTAAACCCAAGGCCTTTACACTGATCTACATCCCCAGCCCTTTAAAAAAAAATTTTTTTTTTTTGAGACAAGGTTTTGCTATGTCCAGCTTGAATTTGTGATCCTCATGCCCCAGCCACCCACAGTATGGGAATACAGGTATATGCCCCCACACTTAGCTTTCCCCCAACCTTTTATCAACTGTGTGCTATCCTCAGCATTCCCATTTGATTGAAGAGCACTCTGTTCATGGATGGCAGAACTGCTTGCCTGTTCGAAAAGGGTCTGGGCTTCAGGTTCTAGATCTCCTGGTTTATTCCATTATTTGAGGAGCCACTGGAGCAAGTTTTGGTACATTGCCTCATTTTATATTATGTTTTTAAAAAGAATCTTTTAAATAGAGATGATACCAATCTTTCAGTTGTATGACTTTGACTATCAGACTCAGAGGCAGTCTTTGGTCTGTTGCCAGTAAGTCAGTCAACTAGTAGCATTGAATGATCACCATCTGGCTAAAATCCTATGTCTGTCTGTCTTTGTGTCTCTGTGTCTCTCTGTCTCTCTCTCTTCTCTTTCTCTTTATGTGTGTGTGGTCCATCCCTTGAAAAACATACAAGTTAAAGCACTTTAGACATACATATTAACAAGAAATAAACCATTCATGAAAGCATCCAAACATACTGGAAAAATGTAAATATTCAGATGATGTTTAAGTTCCTCTCAGCATGAAAATTCCATGATTTTTGTACAGATTAAAATTCTCATCCTGCTATACTGATACATAATAATGTTGGTGTCAGCACAAGAATAATAGCTATCTTACATATTTCTTTTATGTTTTAGTGAAAGCAATGCAAGGTAGAACCTGTGTTCATGGGTGACTGAGTTGACCGTTGGTGCTATCAAGCTCTGAGGTTGTTTCCAGGCCATTTGCTAAACTATGCAGAGTTAGTTGAGAGTGGTGAAGCCTGTACCACTATCAGGATGTGCACCCTGATCGTCTAATTTTCTGATTATCTTAAGTGGACCAGGAAATACTTTTTCTTTCAACCTCGTTGACCTTTCTGTTATTCCTTTTAGTATGGTTTTTCAGTGTTCTGTTGAGATGAGTAGAATGTACAGAACTGATATATCCCTGGGTGTCAATTTCACCTTTTAAATAGCCTGATTATGCTTTTAGATACACTATCAGCTTGGAATGGGAGAGGCTTATTTTGGTTCACAGTTTCATCATTTTCAGCCCATGATTTCTTGGCCCTGTCACTTTGGCCCTGCGTAGCAGAGTATATCATGATGGAGCATTTGGCAGAGGAGGCTTGGTCACCTCATGGTGGCCAAGTAGCAGAGAGAAACAGCAAGAGGCTGGGGGGCCAGTTTTCCCTTTAAAGGCATGCCCTCAGTGAACTAACTTCCTTCCACTAGATACCACCTTTTAAAGGATCTGTTCTCTCTTCATAGTGCCACCAAGGCTGACCACCAGGTCTTCAACACATAGGTCTTTGTGGGCATGAAGTTAGGGCATGGGAAACTGGCTGGACAATAGGGCATAGCCTGTCAATCACAGAGAGCTGTCAAATCACAGCACAGAACAGCTTCTGACTGCCTGGATCTAAAGTCAGAAGAAGGATGTAAAAGATGGCAGCCATTGGCCTCACCACTATTGTCTTTTTTACTTTTCCAGTGATGTGCTGTGCAAGCAGGGCATATTTTTCTTTCTCCTTCTTTTCACTTCTGCTGCTTCTTTTCTCTCTTCCTTTTCACCTCTACTTTCTCCTTCTTTTATCTTTAGTGAGTGAAACTTTTGTGTTCATCAGTTGTCTCCATCCAATTCTTGGAATGGGAAAAGAGCTTGGAACCACTGGGAACTCCAGTGTCCAATAGTATTTGGGAGATATTTATCCAAACCATATCACTGATCCTTGACTCTTTTCTTGCCTGAATGGCTTCTAATAAAGATCCAGACCTTTTATCCATCTGTTAAGGCACAGCCTGATGTCCCTGACTGCTGCCCTAGCCTCAGCTCCTGCGCTATGCATTTTGGTTCTCCAGCCACACCGACCTCCATGTCCTCCCTACCTCTTTCTGCTCCTCTTTTCTTTTTTTTCTCCAGGTTTTAACAAAAGAACCATTTTCTCAGGAAAACCTTAGATGACCCCGGTGACCTTTGCCCCCTCTTTGGTCATAGATCTTTCCATAGTGGTAGTTTATCTGTATTCTTATTGGATCAGTGTCAACCCCCTTCATAAGTGTTTGGGAGGGCCCATGTTGTGCTGCCATAGTGTCTGCGCACTAGTAGATACTAATGAATAAACTAACCATGAAGAATGAATGAATGATGACTATGATGAAGTTTGTCTGAAGTGATTGGGATTCTTGTAGTGCTTTAGGTTAATCATCTCAACATCAAATCACTCTTTTGAATTGTATCATATAGAAAACTGATGGTTGACAATGTGGGTTATATTTATGTGGGTTACAGGACCCACTGAGGAAAATATGATGTCTTAGTTGCTTCTGTATTGCTGGGACAATATATTGAACACCCAGAATTTAAGGGAGGAGAGATTTATTTTGACTCACAGCTTTTAGAGGATTCAGTCCATAATTGGATAGCTCCAAGGCAGGAAGGGCATAGCGGAAAGGTCTGGTGAAGGAAAGTTGCCCATGTCACTGTAGCCAGGAAGCAAAGAGCAAAGGGAGGAGTTGGGGAGGGTCACACCAGTGAACCACCTAATCCAACAAGGCCCTATCACCTAACAGCATGTTCAGCTCTGAGCTCATCAATGGATGCCTCTATCAATAAACATAGTGGCCCCATGATCCAGTCATATTCTACACACATGAGACTTCAGTGGGGGAACATTTTAGGTCCAAACTGTAACATTTCACCCTGGTCCCAAAAGACTCATGTCCATCTCATTATGCAAATTCATTTAGTCTATCTCTAAGTGTTGTGGAAGTCTGAGCAGTTCTTGTGTTAAGAGTCCAAGTCCAAAGTCTCCTTTGAGACTCAAGGCAAATGCTTAGCTATCCCCTTTAAAAAAAAAAAAAGTTAAACACCGCTGACATACAATGACACAGAGTAAACATTCCTATTCTGAAAGGGCGAAACAGGGGAAGAGAAAGGAGTCAGACCAAAGCAAGACCAAAATTTAGCAGGGCATGTGTTAGAGCCTGTAGTTCCATGTCTAGCACCCAGGACAAGTTGAGATGAGATGTGAACTCCAAAGGGTTTGGGTGAACCCACCCCTATGGCCTGAGTGGTTGTAGGCCTTATAGCCTCTCTCTTGCAGTGGCTTCACTTACTGCCTGCAATATTCCTCAGCAGATATTCCACATTCCTGACATCTCTGACTTCCAGGGATCTCCACTGTACTTTTGGCTTCACTCTCACAGCTTCATGCACTGCTGTTTCAGTGCACAGCCTGGCCTTCCAGGCCTTCTGAAATCTGGGTGGAATCTTCCTTGACCCACAATTCATGCATTATGCATGTCTGTAAAACCAACACCATGTGGATGATGCCAAGGTCTGCCACCAGCTTGAGCAGTAGCCTGGCACTCTTGGACCATGGCTGCAGCAGCTTCTGAGTGCCTAGGTGGCTGAGCACTGTGAAATGAATTCTGGTGAATCAATTCCCTAGCTGGACCTTCTTGAGCTGGGGGCCTTGGGTCTCCTCAAATGAAAGCTTTACAGCTATGCACCCTAGATCCTGCAAAGGGCTGGATCTTCCTGATTCCTGAGAGTCCTTCGAGTAATGTTTGCTGTTGTCCTGATACAAAGTTTGGCTTCTTTTTAATGGTAATCTTCAGCACTCCTTTGCCCAATTTTGTAGGTCATTCCTTTCTGGGTAAACTGAACATTTTACACTGCTTTTTGGTTCTCACTGTAGATTTGGCTAAAAGCCATCAGCAGTACTCATCCCACAGTCTGAACGTGGGCTGTCTTGAAATTTCCTCTGCCAGATTAATCAGTTACTGCCCTTACTTTCAGGTTTCTGCAAAATCTCAGGACATGGGCAAAATGTAGGCAAATTTATGCCAGAGCATAACATACATGGCCTTGATTCAACTGCCAGTGGAGTCCATATACCTCCTGAGCCTAGCCTTTACTGTCTGCATTCCTACCAGCATTCTAGTCTTCTGCAGTCCAACTGGAATCTTCCATCAAGCTCAGATTACAGCATTATAAGGATTCTAGAATTGACATCTCCAAATCTTTCCAAATTCTTTCTGTGAACTAGTTCCAAAGGCTTCTTAACCACATGGTCAGATACAGTCACAGCAATGACCCCACTTCTCTGGTGCTAAAATCTGTCTTAGATACTTTTTGTTCCTGAGACAAAACCCCAACACGTACAACTTAAAAGAGGAGAGGTATATTTTGGCTTATGTGTTTATAGGATTCAGTCCATATTTGGCAGATTCCAAGGCAAGAAGGACATGGTAGGAAGGTCTGATGGAGGAAAGCTGCTCACATCATGGTGGCAAGGAAGCAAAGAATGAAGGGAAGAGCTAGGGAGGGAAATATACCCTTTTGGGTTATACCTCCTGTGAACCACCTCTTCCTTTTTTTTTTTTTTTTTTTGAGCTGGGGATCGAACTCAGGGCCTTGTGCTTGCAAGGCAAGCACTCTAACCACTGAGCCAAATCCCCAGCCCCAACCACCTCTTCCAATAAGGCTCCATCTCCTAACAACACATTCAATTCTGAATTCATCATTGGATGGTTCTATTGTTGAGTATAATGCCCCCATGATCCAATCACCTTCCACACAAATGATAATTTGGGGAAACATTTTAGATCTAAACCGTAAGCTGTGATTTAAATGAATTTTTAATTAACATCAGTGAGTATCAGTTTGTGTATAGAAAATTTCAGTTGCTTGAGTAGTTTCATTAACTGATGATCCTCCTGCCTATTAACACAAAATGATGTAGTATGAAGGAGCACCTGGTATGCCAATTTTCCATCAATGAGAATGTTCATCTAGCTGAGAATTCTTATAATCTACATCCTTGGCAGACAGTGTAGGAAATGGGGATTGCACTCTTACAGCTCTGGGGAAGAAGTGTGTTATACTTTGGATAAAAAAGTCCCACAAAGAACTCTTATGTTCAGACATGGGCATCTTGGAAGATGATTCGATCAGAGAGCCCTACACTTATCAATGGGTTAATGCATTGATGAATTAATACATAGCTGAATGTACTATTAGGAGGTGGGACCTGACTGGAGAAGTAAGACACTGAGGGCATGACCTGAAAGGGTATATTATTGTCCCTGGCTCCTTCTTCTCTGTCTCTCTCTGTCTCTTGCTCTCGCCCTGCTTCTTGGCTGCTATGGTTTGAGGTGCTTTACTATGCCACGCCTTTCTGTCTTGCTGTTTCTGCCTTAGAGCCAGCCAACCATGGACTGAGGTCTCTAAAACCGTAATCTGAAATAAACCTCTCCTTCTTTAAATTGCAGGTTACAATTGGTGTGGTGGCACACCCTTTAATCTCAGCACTCTGGAAGGCAGAGGAGGGAGGATCACAAGTTTGAACTCAGTCTGTGCAACTTAGTGATTTAGGGAGACCCTATTTTAAAATTTAAAAAGGGCTGAAAATGCAACTCAGTACAAAGCCTCTGTGTTCAATCTCGAGTACTACAAAAAAAGTTGCAAGTGACAGGTATTTTGTTCCACCAATGGGAATGCTAAGAAATACAAAGTGCATTCAACTTTCCTTTGGTTTTTCCTAAAAAGGTTATTTATCTCTCTAAACTTAGGTTAAATATAACATTGATGTTTTATCTGTAGAGAAGAGTTTATCAAGTGACATCTTAACTTGGACTACAGATTTGTAATTTGAAATCTAGTTTGGAAGAAAAAATAAAAAGTATACTCAAAGGAACAGAGTTTTATTGTCCGAAGTCCACTCTCTTTGGGATACTTTTCTAATTGTTTTTGTGGTTATCCTGGTATTCAGAGTCAAGAGAAATAGCATGAGATAGAGGTTAAGAGACAGATTCTCCCTCTGGACTGTCAGGATCTTTTCCTGGCTTTGTCTCTGTCACTTTGTAGCTGTCTAACCCCAACTGCTGTCCTCTCACATGTGGAGAATAACATTCCCCACCTCACAGTGTCCCCATGTCAATTTTATTAATGAATACACCGGAGAATGCCTAAGACAGTGTCCTTGTAAAAAGTGCTGTTTGAGTGTTAGCTATTATTATTCCTTGAAAAGCGGTGGGATGTGTGTTTTTACTTATTCCAACATATGGGAAGGGTTTGCAGTTCACAAACTCTCTTATTCATTTTTTTAAGTTTTAAAGCTTGCAGTGTGCATGGTAGTGAAGAAGAGGTTATAAGCACAGAAGAATTCCTGCCTTGGGGAAAGTTATGTTCTAATTGGATTAAAAAAGCTTTCTGTAAGCAGAACTGTAGAATGAATGGAGTTCGTTCATTCATTCATTCATTCATTCAACAAGAATTTCTTGAGCATTGACTGTGTGATGGATGCCATGCCAGGCAGTAAGAATACAGTGGTGGAAAGAACAGGCAAAATCTATGCTCATGCAAACCTTAGAATCCAGTGAGGGAGATGGAAATGAGCAGATAAACAGGAGACCAATAACCAGTGTAATTCCACGTTAGGAAGAAATGACAGCAGATGGAAAGTAGAAGCAGGAGGTAGGAATTACTGTTTCAGAGAAATGAGGTGATCAGAGGAGATTGCCCTGAATAACCAGAAGGATGAAATCCAGGGTTGAGTTTTCCAGCCTTGGGAGATCTTTAAAATGAATAGGACCTGGAATGAGCAACGCCAAGCCCAGGAAGATCCTTCAGCCAAGTTGGGGTCCAGGGGTCTTGAAGCAAATGACTAATGTAGATTGGCATCCCAAAGACAGAAGTGTTTTGCTGCTCTGTTGGGGGTGCCCAGAGAAGAGGCGTGTGAAGAGTGGGGCTGCTTGTGCCTCTCTCACCTTTTTGAAGGGTGTCACGGGGAATGGGTGGGTTCCTACAGCTCATACTCCAGCGCCCAGCTCTTGCCTTCCCTCTAGCCGGTGCCACATCAAGCTAAGCCTCCCTCTTCCTCTCAGGACTGGGAAGCTGAAGCAGGTGCAGTGAGGCCAGCAGAGAGCCCAGGAGCAAATGGGATTTTAAAGTTGTTAGGGCATTTTGGCATTCAGTTCCCTGAGATGAACAAAGTGTCTTGTCTGGTAATTGCAATTAATGGCTCTGCTATTCAAGCATATCCGTCAATAAATCTCCTCTAATAACTGATTGGGCACAGTCGTTGCCATAGTTATGTCTCTAAATCGAGCCCAGGGTAGTTGGCCATGACACTGACCTTACCGGGGTCAGGGCTGCTTCCTGACTGTATGACTCCATATCCCAGGAATTAAAGCTACCCTCCAAATGATTGGCTTTGAGCCAGCTGAAAGACAAGCTCAGCCCCACAGTTTAACTGCCTGGAGATTTCCTGTAAATCTCTTAAACATGGAATAAAAATCTTTGAAACTGTAACATGGGAAGTTGTAGAAATTTTGTCCAATCTGCTTTGGTACCATGCTGGGATGTAGTCAACCTCACATCAGGTTGGCGATTACTGGTGTTTTTAATGGTGGACAGGCTTCATCTCAGTCATTGGCTGAGAAGTCCAGGACCTCTTCATAAAGTTGTTTTCTTCAGTTTTTCCCTTCTAGAGAATTCTTTCCCCCACTCGAGTACTGTCTTGAGGAACCCTACTATCTCCTAATTCCACCTCTCAGCTCTCATGTGTCCATCATTCTGCAGCCACCATGCTCGTTGTTAGGTTCAGGGGTCAATCCCTGAAGCTCCAGCTGTGACTTAGTGACTAGATCTGCCCCCTTTCTCCTTTTGTCTTGTCTTACCTTGATTCCTCAGGAGATCTTGGATTCCTAGAATGCTGTCTCAAAACCGAGCTTGGATCATTTGATGAGGTGGGGTATTTTTAAATGTGTCTATTTATACATGGTAGGTGATTGCATGTAATTATACAGATGGTGGAAGGAGGGACCTGAGGGCAAAATACTCAGTAAAATCATCTCTTAATTCATAGCTGTGTAAAATTGAAAGAGAGAGAGAGGCAGAGAGAGAGAGACAGAGAGACAGAGAGAGAGAGAGAGAGAGAGAGAGAGACAGAGAGAGAGAGAGAGACAGAAAGAGACAGAGACAGAGAGACAGAGAGAGACACAGAGAGACAGAGGCAGAGAGAGACACAGAGAGACAGAGGAATGATTGACAATGGACACTAGCTTATTTCCTGTCTCTGGCTGGGCTCCAGGCTTGATTTAAACTTTCCAAACTCTTCTTTTCATTGCTGTATATGTTTGCTCTCCTGCTTTTCTTTCAGTTTATCTCAGAGTTGATATCTTAGAATTTTAGAGCTAGAAGTCTCTCAGAGATGGGCAGAGCAGTGAGGAGCTACAACTGGGGTCCCAAGCATGGAGCTGAAGTGTGGACTCAGCAGATTTACTGTGGGCCCAGCTTCTGCACCACCTTCCTTTCTGGAAATGCCTCTAACAGGGTGTGGCAGGGCTTAGTGTGTTCACCTTCTCTAGTAGGGTCTCAGTAAACAGTGGAGAAGGATTTCCATATGCTAGAAATCTGCCAAGGCATTTCTTTTAGAGGAAATAAACTATTAATTTGTTTGTTTCTAGCTTTTTCAGTACTTTCCAAATTGAGTAAAGTTAATGTGTCTATTTTCACATCAACTGGATAAAGTTTGTAAAACTCACTAGTTCAGCTCAGGAATATGCCTATCTTTTGAACTGGAGGATTTCAATACAGAAAGAAAAACTCACCAGTCCGTGGGAGACTTTGGAAGGGAAGAATGTACATGCGTTTAAAATGCTGCGTATTAGTACTTTTAAAACTGTTTTCATGGATGTTTGATGGAATTTGAGTTATTAAGCAATGTCAAATAGAATTTTGATCCAAGTGTGGTGGTGCATGCCTGTGATCCCAGCATTTGGGAAGCTGAGGCAGAAGGATTGTAAGTAAGTTCAGGCTCAGCCTGGGCAATTTAGCAATTAGGGAGACCTGGGGACGTAGCTCAGTGCAAAGGCCCTGATTTCAGTTCTCAGAACTACACACACACAAATTTTGACTTCACTGTCATTGATGTGTCATTGAAAGGAGTTATAGCAAGAGATTTGTTTTAAGGAGTTATAGCAAGAGATTTGTTTTAATATAGCAAGAGATTTGTTGAAAAAAGGGAAAGGCGAATTAAATCCAATAAACACAGGAAACTGCACAGTTGGAGGCACTCACTACCTTTCTTCATCTCCGGAGCTCTCTTCCTCTATGCTCAAGGCTCCCCGCTCCTCTGCAGAGATATTCACACAGGCATCCAGTTTGTTCTGTGTGACCCTGAGTCCATATCCGTTAGAGTGTGGGTGGACTCCCCATCCTGCTCACTTCTCCCAAATTTATGGTATACCTCTAGATTGCAAGCCTCACCCCCAAATGCATTTCCTCTGCATGCTGGCCAGTACTATTCATTGTGGTATCTGGGCTCAAAGAAGCAAAACACAGACCATCCTCTGCTGAATTCTTTGAGTCCCAGTAGATGGCGGGTGGCAGATCAGTCTGTTAACCACCGTGTTGCTTCTTCACACTGTTTGTACATTCAGGGTGCACACAGCATGTACCTGGCAGGCAGGGCCACAGCCTGGCACTGGGAACAGGAGGGCTGGTTCCGGGCCCCCTTTTGGAGGGGACTCTAGAGGATCCTTAACAATGGGCAGAACCTAAGAAATCAGAGAAATAGAAATGAGGATTGACGACCAGCAGGAGAGCGAATGGGAATGGTGAAGAGAATGAATGGGAAGTCAGAGGAGAGTGGAGGAAGTGAGACTAGGGAAGAAATGGGAGTTTGGGGTGGATTAGAGCCGAGGGAACCCTCAAAGGGGAATCAGTGCTAGCAGCAGTCCTCCAGTGCCCAGGGCAGCCTTGCGTTTACCTCCTTTCCTGTGTCTTTTTCTCCCTTTTTCTTCTCCCTAACTCTCTGTTGTCTTTTTTCCATAGTACTGACTTTCCTTCTGAATTACAACCCAAAGCAGTTTTTAGAAATGTTTTTATTTATATACTTCAAGTAGTTAATATAGTATATACACTATGGAATTCAAGACAAAGGTGGGAGTAGAGTGAAAAGTCTCTCCTACTTCTACAGTTAAGTCCTCCAGTTCCTCTACAAAAGAACCATTGTTAATAGGTTATTTTGCTTTTACAAAGAGATTCTATGCAAATACTTACATACCAAACATGCTACAACACTGTTATGCACATTACTTTTTTCTCACTTAAACACATGATCTAGGAAATTGTGCCATCTTGGTATGTATAGAGCTGCCTTGTTAATTTCAAAGGCTGCACAGTATTCTATTTTATGGATTCACCATAATTTACAAGTCTTCTGTTGATGGACGCTTAGTTTGTTTCCAATCTTTTGCTGTAATAAGTTGCTCTGCACATACATCTTTGTGCACATATATGTGTATATCTGAAAAATAAATTTTTAGAAAGGGCATTGCTGGTCAGAAGATATATGCATTTTCAACTTCAGGAAAATGATCACCACATTTCCCTCTTTCCTAATTTACAGCTCCACCTTGCCAAGCCAGTGTTATCAAAAGTTGATCTTTGACAATCTGTTAGGCAAAACATCTATCTCCTTGAGTGAGTTGCCTCACTGGCATTTCCTTTTCTGGGAACTGTTTGTTCACGTTAAGGATAGTTTTGATAAATCCAGATGGAAGAGTGTCAGGTTCATGGAGGTCACCAACTGGGAAAGATTGGAGAGGGAGAGGAAAAGAGCCAAGTAAGCTTTAGGGAAGGAAAATAAACTCAAGGGCTATTTTTTTAAATTTAAGAAACCACTGTATATGAATTATACCGTGTCAGTATGCTACTTATGCACAGATGGTTTTTCAGTTTGAGGAATTGACATTTCTTCCCCTGACTGTGACATAAAAGCCTTTTTTCTCACAGACCTAGTACTCACAATAACATACTAGCATTATTAGAGTATGTTTTCATTGGAAATTGCATATAAAACCCATTGTTTCATTGCAAATAAGAGTTTAGATTTACTGTGACGTGATCGCAAAGTGGTATTTTCATCCTTGAGGCCCTCCATTCCTTACTGGCTTTAGTGCATTAGACTGAATTGAGCATCTCATTTTCAGTGAGTGACCTTGAGGTGGCAGCAACATTACATTCAATTCTGTGATGCACGGAGTCCATTACAAAGTGAGAGTAAAAATTGCAATAAATCAGAATAATACTGATTGTTATAATTTTATTATCAGAGCATTAAGCCAATAAAACTTATCTGAAATGTCATGTGAATTGTATACAATTTTTAGTAGTTATCCAGTATGTCTTAAAAGCATGTTTAAAACAACAAAATGAAGAAATCAGTGATAAATTGAGCAAAAGTGTGTACTTGTCTCATGCTGTAGTAAATGAAACTGTTTTTTGGATTTTGCATTGTAAAATACTCTTTTTGCAGACTTTCAACTATACCATAATATCTTAGGTCTACCCAGCTGTATTTAGTGCCCTCTTGTCTGATTACTTATTTCCTTATTGCCTGGCTCCTTTTCATTCATGATTTTATATAGGAGGGTCGTCTAATATATGACATCTTTCAGGAAAGGAGAATGTGGTTGTTTTTTCTTAATAATGAGGAATAATGTAACTTATTTATGAAAGAAGTCAGAAAAATTTATTGAAGAATTACTCTAAAGGAAACATGTAAATTAAAAAAAAACACTTAATAGCATATTCATTACCAGGCAGCTTCCAAGTAATGAAATAGTTGTATGAAAGGGAGGGTATTAGGTGATATAATATTGTTTATATCAGGTACAATACATGATTACTCTGCATTTTTATCTTGTCAATTGCTATTAGATTATCTTATTACTGTGTAATTACTTAAGATGCAAGACACAAAATTTTTAGACTCGTATTTTTAGAAGTTTTTTTTTAAGTGATGAGTTGCTGACATATCATTTATAAGAAATTGGAAATATAGTTTCTGAATGTGTCCCTACTTTGGTAATATTAATGATGTTCTCATTTTTATATTGGTTTTTGGTAAAATATTTTTAAGAAAATGCAAACTTGAGGTACTCTGCTGTGGGGTGCAGATGTTGGATTGGAAGTCAGGTGGCTCATGTTCCCTTCTAGCTCTTCTGCCATCCTGCCTATGGCCTTTAGTTACCTTGTTTGTACAGTGATCTGAAATTGGAACAGATACACAATCTTGATATAATCTTGGATGATATATGCAATTTTTCATTCAATCAGCAGATGCTCGTGAGTGCCAACTGTGGATTGGGAACGGTGCTGGAGGATGGTAATCCTGAGATGAATGAGACACAGCCAAGATCCCTGAGCTACTTCATGTACAGTGGAGAAGGAAGGTGTTGAGTATAAGCCTCACGGCAGGCCTCATGCAGGGTGCAGTGGAAGAGGTGTCCCAGTGGAAGATCATAGCATGTGTAACTGAGAACTGAGAGCTTCCTCTGTACTAGGCCCGTGGTGAGTTTCTTTATATTTGTTGTTCCTTATGGTCCCCTCTGTAATCTCATGGTGCATCCCATAATGCAGCTGAAGAAACCTAGGTACGGAGAATTTGACCTTATTTAGGAAGTTAATAGATTCCAAGCTGAGATTTTTATATAAGCATTCTTTCTTTATCTACATGCCATGCCACACCTACGTGTTCCTCTCCTTTCCTCTCATTCTTACTCAGAAAATACTCCTTTCTTGAAGACTATACTGGGCTGCTGCTACATCTTTTGTATAACAATCTAGAGAAGAGGCAAACATCTTAGAGAGAAGGAAGTCAAAGTACAGAGAATAGCAGACAGAAGTGACTTTGACCTTATTAAGGGACTGAGCCATCTGTTATGTCCATTCTAGCACTATTGTCCATGGCCCTTCGCTTCTTTGCTGACTCAGAGTAGGAAGAAATATTATGGAAATTTCCCCTGGAAATTAGTCATGCTGCTGAGAAATGGAGTCATAAAGTGGTCAGGAGAAGGTCTCCAGAGTTGGACTGCTTCAGTCAAAATCCCAGAGATAAGACACTTAGTGTCTGAGCCCCAGTTCATCTTCTATAAAATGGGGATAACAATCCACATCTGCCTCATAGGCTTGTTGGAAGACTAAAGCAGACAATTTCAGGGATAGCTCAAACCCAGAGTCTGGCATGTTAAAAGTGCATGATAATGTTCTCCATAACTATCATTATTACTGATGGCCTTTCCCTCCTGGGCAATTGGCATAAGTAGAGATGTCATAGGAAATCCTAAACAAAATTAAATTAGAAGCTCACATTTTATCTGAATGCAACTGATACAAAGATCAAAGTAATGTAGAATTAAATGTAAATAATTGAGAAATGCCTTTTGGTAATAGCAACCAGCATTGCAAATCTCAAGTAAGTTGATTATTAGATAAAATACTTATTCCTCACTCTTAAGAAATATTGATTTAACTTTGGTGACAGTGTCAATTTGAGGAAGCTGATTGAATATGTTGGGAAATGTTTACGTAAAATGGCCTAACAAGACAAGTTCTCTGAATTGCACTAACAACAGCATGTATTTATATATCTCTGAATTGATCTGCCTTCTGGCTGCTCCTTTGTGTGCTGATTATATCACCTTCTTGGAGCTTGGAGTCTGGCCATGACCCAGTCTTCTGACTGTATTGGACTCTAGAACAGCTTTTGTCTGTTAATTTTCACAAAGCCACAGATTTCCTTGATAAAGCTTATAAATTATGGAACTATCTCACAAATATATCATCAAACAATAGATAAGTCTCAGATGGCTTGCTTACACTAGGTTCCTTGAGAGAGGGAAAATAGCTACCTCTAGAAATTGGTCATCTTTGTTTAAAATCTTAGGAGATGACAAAATTCTCAAAAAACAATTTGTAGCTCTCCAGGGTGCAACTTTTCAATCAGTACATGTTGGTATGAAACCAATGAACTCTGCAACTTCTGAGTTTGGCCTAAGGGGCCATAGTGCCTGGAGAATTGTCTTGAACATGCTGGGAGCAGACACTGTGCTGCGATCAATTGCCAACGTTGAGTTGAATCAAGTGCTCAGGGCTTCCTTATGTGCACTTCCTGAACTTCCTGACAATATGCATCTGATTGTGGTCATCTTTCTGCTTTTGGTAGTTGAAAGGGATCACACATCTTGTCAGAAAATCAATGAGCAGTTTGGCTTCTGGTAATTTGAAAGCCACACACAGATACACACACAGACACTCATGTACATTTATGCAGTAACACATAGAAACCCACACTCATGTGCACATGTACACATTTTTTCCTGACTTCTCTAAGCAAAGCTTTTCTTCTTCATTTAAATCAAAGGCATTTGTTATTATTGCCACCCTGGATTTTTTGTGATTGTCATTTAAGTTTCATACATTGAGGGCATGTAGCTTTCATTCTCCATAGAGATTGAGCCTCATTATTGTCTTGCCCTGGCCTTATGGGAAGGAAGTTTGAAAACAAATGTCCAATTGTAGAGGAATCAGTGAAACATGTTATTGAATGCTTCATAGTGTCAAAGCTAACATTCCCTTCTCCCTTCTGTTCTGGAAAGAGGTAGGAGGAATGTGAGGAAAGTGACCACAAATTTTTCAAGATAAACGACAGGCCGTAATGGCTCTCCAGTGAGCCTGCTTGAGGATGCAGATTCTTGGCTTTTAAGTTTATTTGGATCAATTGGAGAGAGACCATGAACAGACTGCTTCTGGTGGGGAGGGTTCATTTTCTGTTGCCAAAGAAGAAAAATACTTCTAGCTGCTGATAATAGACACAGGAAGACTTTTATATTTACTACTGAGATTAATGAAGTCTGATACCTTTGTTCCTAAATATTTACTCCTCCTTCCCCCAATCTCAGTTTGTCCTGAACCAGATTCCTAAAATACCTCGATCACTCCAGGGCTGTAAATTATCCTGAACATGAATGCAAAGACATGGGGAGGCCTAGAGCTCTCAACAAGAGCGGAGGGCAGAGAAATGCTGAAGGGCAGAGAAATGCTGACCTACTCCTTCGAATGGTCCAGAAAAGGTTTTTAAAAGGCCCCTTACCTGGGTCAATTTAGCTTGACGAGCTCAAGTTTTCAAGATGGTAACCTGACTGCACTCATTTCCTTTATCACCATCACCGCTCATCACCACCACCACCTCCACCACCACTGTCACCTCTACCTTCTTTTTGCTTTTAGCGAAAAAGCGAAGTCCCATGAGTGATTCTGGCTGCCCACCCAAAATACTCACCAGGCTAACAGGGTGAAGGGTTTAATGCAAAATAAATTGCCAAGCTGGCACTGAGCAATGTAAAATTCAATTGGCTAGAAACTGTGTCTCATTAGAGGCCATCCACACAGCAATCAAAAGCACTTGGAAATAGTTGTGTGATTCCTTTTACAGGAAGCACACAAGTGATATTTGCTGCTAGGCAGCCAATTGGTTCTCACTAATCTATTTGCAGTTTCTGTTTCTCAATATTCTGCCTCTTCTAAAATCTCATCGCTTCTCTGAACTTCATTTTGCTTTTGCCCATTCACCTCCATCAAATGCACGAGGATCTTCATCAAAGACACCCCATTAGGTTAGCTACAAACCCACTTGGTTAAGTTTGAAGTCTGGAACCCCAACCAACCAGTTGGGTTGAGGGCCCTCCTAAATTTTGTAGATAAGAAATAAATTTTTGTCAGGAAAGGGCCTGCTTTTGGTTGAGTCTTCACGAAGTGGGTGTTTATATTTATGCCAACATTTGTTTCTAACCTCTGCTTGGCATTTATTTTTCTGAAGAAGCAGGTTAAAATCATTATACACAAAGAAAAACTAAAATATTTCTCATGTTACAGAGTCGGGTGTTAACTACCACTTATATTCCTTAGAAGTTGTCTCCTAATCTAAAAAACAAAACCAACCATCCGACCAACCAAACAAATACCTCCTGTCTTTCCCAAGAATGATGGAAAGACTTTATTGCTCGTAATGACACACTGAATACTCACTTCCATAAAGTTGTTCAAGAAAAAACAAAACCAAAACCCACAAAAAAACCTCTAAGAGTCACTCTGCGTTTCTTTGTTTCTTCATATTACATTTAAATATCACCTCAGAGAGGCTTTAGAAATGGCTTATGTGATTCTACAATTGTCTCTCAATAATTTCATCCTGTTGTAATTTCTTCATGTGATTCACAGATTTCCAAAGTCTTATTGTCTGATATGTTTACAATCCAATTGTTGGTTTCCCTTTCCAAGCTTGGAAATAACCGAGAGACCTTGATTCTTCTCAGCTGTGTGGGGATTCAGTACCGAGGACAGCTCCCAGCCCTTTGCACAAGTGAATGAATGATGAATGAGCTCATTGCAAGTTCCCAAGATTAACACACTAAACCCTGAGTCCTTTCTCTTTGGGATCTTTTTCTCTATAATAGGCTCTTGACTTATTTCCTGTTCTCTTGGAAGTTTTTGCATGAGCAACCCTTACAGTTTTACTTTTTATCCTGCTTTATTTTTAATAACCTTAGAGTTGTATATCTTGTTGCTCTGTCATAGAAGTCATTCTATGCAAAGCCATCTGTGATTGTTCCCCAATATCACAGGCAGAGCAGTGTCCAACTTTAATATCTTGGTCTTTGTATGCGGGGGTAATCTGTTCTGGGATGATAATGAATCAGAGGAGAGAGGCTGAAAAGGACACTCAAGGGATTTCAGCCTCCTGGGTGTCTCTTGCAAAGTCAGAAGAAGCCTCTTTTGCTGGAAAATTGTCTTACCTCGCCATTTGGGGAACTAGTTCTGCATAGAAGATGAAGTACGAGACAGCAAAGTAAGAAGGGTAAAATGGGTGGGAACATAGGAACTAGAAGAGACCCCAGGCAGAAACGGTGCTCAGTGCTCTCGAATAGATGGCCACAGAGGCACAAGGCATTTGTGCACTGGAAAGACATCTTTTTCATTACAGAAGTTGCTTTCTTTATTGTATAAGAAGAGTGTGTATACATGCATAGCAGTGATCCACATTGTGATTGAAGGACACTTACTATAGTAAGTGAACCAGAGAAATCCCTACCGGTTCTAGGAGGTCAGAAACCACCATTTCTCTGGAAGATAAACATTTTATCCAAACCAGCCTACTTCCTCAGACTTCCAAGCCCTGAGGTTTTATGAACTGATTATTAGAAAGAGGAGTCTGAGATTGTTCTGCTGAATAAAATCAAATTGGAGGATGGTTGTAAGGAACTCAGGGATGGAGAAAACTAAAATAATGAAAATCGATAGTGCATCTGAAGTGATCTTACAGTTCAATCTGAGCAGTTCTTTGCACATGTAATTTGTGAGAAAATTCATTATATTGTGTCAGCAAGCACACCCCATATAAATGCATAAATGCTCTGTTAATAACCACCACCACCACCATTTCATGTTGCATTGTGGAGAGAGATGAACTACAATTAGAGTCCTAGAATGTTAGGGTTGGAAAGATGTGAGCACATTTTAGGGTTGAATATAACACTCAGCCAGGGGAAGGAGCTTTTTCAGAGTCTCACAGATCATTAGCCATAGAGTTAAAGTGGCTAAACAGAGCCCCCAAGCCTCTGACTCCTATATGGTGTCCCTTCTTAGCACAGATCATCTTTGCCTTCATCCCCTGGCTCCTGTGTCTATATGTGCTGTATGCATTGTGCTCTAATGTCAACCTAGACCTTGCTTTCATACCCTCCTAAAGTCCTTACCCGCTAGGCCCCCTGCCATTAATAATTACTAGGGTAGAGGAGAAGATCTGTGATATAATAAGAAATATATTCAGTTTTAGTTCCTAGTTCCTGGCACAGAGCTCCTGAAACACTCAAACTCACAAACCCTAACAAATGAAACAAAGCACCCTCCAGTTTATAGGATACTCTTTAGAAAGAGTTTTGTTTGACATCTTGATTACTTGAACATGTTCCTGGAGTGTTACCCCCATACCACAGGCAGCTCATTGAACTTACCATGTCTAAACATCATTTCTCTCCAGGAAGAAGTCTGAAATGAAATTCCTTTCTTTTGTCCCCTTCCTATTACATTATGTAGATTCCTAAATTAACTTCCCATTGGCCTCTTTCAATATCTGCTTTTTTTCTTTGGGAACCTACCTAGCCACTTCCCCATTGTGTTTTCAAATATGACCCTCTGGACCAGAACAGTGATAACATAGGCAATATTCTCAACTTCCTGTGCGATGGCATGTGTATGTCCCACTTCTTAGTTCATCCCGACACCGGAAGGAAGCTCTTCTTCATGACCCTACTGGGTCTTCAGGGGACTTCATTGGTTTTACAGTAGAAAATACTGCAGGGAGCTCTTATTTTGGGAGAGCTGGCTGGGGACCTGCATAGGGCCAGTTCTCCCCTCCCCCCATGACTCTGTGTGTGTGTGTGTGGGGGGTTGCTGCTGAAGGTCCACACCACTGTGTGGGCATGATGATCACAAAGGTGGGCTTCTACTGTTGAGAACAGACCTAATGAGGCTTTTAGGTACCTTAGTACTGTTCCTCGAGGTAGTCACCCATCAATTTCTCCCTCTTCAAGCTGGGAGTGTGGGAAGGGCATACTTAGCACAAGAATTTTCCTCTTGTTCTTCCAAACCCAGGCCTCCTCTGCTTCCTGTTCACATACCACTCTATTCACTACATTCATTCCTAATGTCCTGATTTGTTCACCTTTTCTGTGGTCAATCCCAAAGCTATGAAACCTAACAAGCACATTCATCGGATCTCTGCTTCCAAGGGTCCCAAGTAAGGTTGCCCAGCAGGACAAAAGACCATGAGGAGACTGATTTCTCTTCCTGTGTTGACTGTTGGTCTCCTCGTATTCTTCCTCCTCTTCCTCTTCCTCCTGCATGTGCCACACTTCCATGAGGTGCTGAGTGCTTTAATTTGAAGGAGTGGATGCTATTGTCCCTATTCTAAAGATTCATGAATAAAATTCTGAGAGCTTCTGAAAGCTGTTCAGGGTCATTCAGCTATTTGTGACAGAGCTAGAGTTGAACTTAGGTCTACCTGTTGCCAAAGTTGTGTTCTTTCCACAGAGCTCGGATGGCTTTTCGTCAGAGCTCCTGAGAAAGATAGTGATGTCTCTTTTTTTTAAACAGCAGACACAAGCGACTTGGAACTTAGTTGTTCCAGACCTGCCATCTGTTAAGAGGATAGTCTGACACCTAATGGAAGATGAGTCATGGTCAAAAATGCAAGTCCCATGGGAGGAGCAATAGCTGCTCTGGGGTCCATGCTTCAGGGTGCTGTCCTTTGGCCACTACTTCTGTGCTTTCTGGTAGATTATGGTCATTCAGACCCTGGAGACACTTCCTTTTCCCCTCAAGGGTGATCTAGACCTGAAGAAGACACATATCCCTGTCTGGTTGCAAGGTCCCCAGATTATAGCTGTAAGGTCTTGGTGGACCTTGATCAGATTTTGGATCCTTTGGGAGCAAGTGGGAGTCAATTCTCAGCTGGCCTGGAGTTGGCCACTCCTTTGGTGTGTATTACACCACTTAAAGGTATGGAGTTGACTGTGAAGATTGACATGTGAGGAATGTGTGTGTTGGCATGTGCCTTTGTGGACTTATATATACACTATGTGTGGCTGAACATGCGTTGACAATGTTAGAAAGAGGGAGATGCTGAAGCAGCAGCCTTGATCTTTCTGAGTGTTTGCATTGCTGCAAATGGAGGAGGAAGTGGCTACTGTGGGGCTGCCTGCCAGCTCTGCTGTCCCGAGTTCACACTCCCAGACAGCCTGTGAAGGCAGCGCTTATGGTTGGGATCACGCGTCTCTGTGCTCGGGCTCAGACTGCGAGGAATCGGAGGCCTTGTCGAGTAGCTGGAGTCCTCCTGGCAGTCTCTGAGGCATGGGCTCCTGCCAGATCACTGCCTCCCAGACGAATGTGTGAGTGAGTGCTCTAACTCAACCCCAAAGAGCTTTTTAAAAATCAAAGGCAAATCTTTAGAAAGTAAAGGGAAATGCTTTTGTGATTTTTTTCCAGCATCTGGAAGTATGGGAAATTTCCAGCTGGACTGAACCTATTAGGGTTCTGTGCTCTGTGTACTGCATCTTCCTGAGTCTCAGTCTCTGGCCCTGTGTGGGCTGAGCTGCTGCCAGCAACAGAGCAGGGGCAGGTGCCAGGTGTATCCATCCTGGGAGCTGCTTGTGGATTGTGCAAAGAAGACCCTCAAGACAACATTCCAGCATTCTGTCCCAATCCACCAAGGACACAACTACAAACAGGTTAATATGCAGGAATGCTGAGTCTAGTGTTTATAGCTAAAATTAAACAGCACAATGATCTCAGCATCTTGTGATCTGTAAATGAAACAAAGGGAGATAATTTATGACTTTAAGTGAGTGTGTGAGACACTTATGGAACCCAACATGGAACTGCATGAAGCTATTGGATGGAGTTTCTAGAAATCTTCTCTATCCATGGGAACTTTATTAAGCACAGGAAGCACAGAGCATTTCTCTTCACTGTGGTTATTTGATTATCAGATTTTCACTTTCTTACATTTTATCCAACATAATATTTTCTTACAGAGCTATGGCATACAGAGATTTCTAACAGAATCCCACAGGGAAAGGTACAATTAAGAATCATATGCAGTAACACATTCTTTTGTCCTTATGATCAGCATATGTATGGACATCCACAGTGGGGAAAATAGTGCTGACTTAAATCTATAAGTTTGGCTTTTCATTTTTGCAGGACCATATTTGTGGATTTTAGTATCCCATCATATGTTGGAGTATTTTATACCTCAGCATTATGGTAACACTAAGGCATTGGCTTCTAGGATAATGACTATTGCTTTTGCAGCAATCTGGTCTGGAAGATACCCTGGGAATATTTAATACTTAGCAGATTTTTGACCTCTGAGTTTATATCTCCGTGATTCCAAAACATATTATTTCAAAGAAGAGAAAAAGCAATTAACGAGTTGCCTAGTGCTACATAGATAAAAATATCTAGATAATCAACCTAATCTTTGATTTAACTTGATTGATAAATTAATGAAACACTTATTGAGCCAGGCCTACACTAGGTGCTGCCATGCTGTGTGTAATAGTCAGGGGCCTGGATAGTAATTTGCAAATGTTGAGCCCACCTGCAAAGAATCCTGGGAGAAGAGAGGATGCACCAAACACCCTCAGGGATGGGCATTAAGGAGGCCCTCTTCCTCCTCCCCCAGCCTCAAAATGTGTGCCCCCCAAATCATAAGCTTTAATGCTGAGTTCTGGCAGTGCTGTGGCAGATCTCTGTGTGGAGCACATGGAATATGGATGTGTGTGTGTGGACATGCACATGTACACACGTGCGTACATGTAAGCTGTGCAGACAGCAGAAGTCCCTCTCTCATTGTTGGTGAGAATATTAGTACATGCTCCATGGAGTAAAGCAAACCATATCTATCAAATTATAAGATACACATACCCTTTGATATAGACGTTCGACTCCTAGGAATTGCACACATCTGCCAATGATGATCTTCAGAGATATTAATTTTTAATTAATTCATCAAATATTTAATGAGATTCTGTTGAATTCCAGGCAATGTTCAAGGCACTGGAGAAATAGCAGTGAATAAAACAGACTAGTTATTACTCTCCAGGAGATTACATTCTAGTGAGGGAGGCAGATGATAAACAAATATACCAAGAATACATAGTAAGTCAGGCAGGGTGACAGTGTATCTCAGTTGCTAGAGATGGTTATATTTATCCTAGTATAACTGTTAGTGTCCTTTTCCATTCTTTGAAATATCTTAGTCTGCTCAGTGAATTATATGGTCACTCTGAGATGGTGTATAAATAATAGGAAAAGAGGGAAAGAGTGATTAAAGTGTCTGCTATTTTATGTATCATTCATTGTAGATGGTTTTTTTAGTAACAAAAAATTGGAAACAACCTGAATGTCCATTAATCGGAGACTGGTTATTATATTAAATTTGTATGATAGAATAGTATATAGCTGTCAAAAAGAATGAGACAAAATTCTTTGTTGTGATGCAACAATATCTAAAATACACTGCTAAGTGACACTAGCAAGATGCAAAATAGCATGTACAGTAGAATAACCTTATATATATAAAGAAGAGGAGCATAATACATGGATGTGTTTGGCTATGTCTAGAGAAGCTCTGGAAGTTGATAAGAAATTGGTAACAGTGCTGGCCTTTGGAGCTGGAAATTGGGGCACTGAAGATTGGGAATGGAGGGAGACTTGCTTTTCACTGTATATTAGATTATATTCTGTGACTTTAAAAGTTATATACAGCCAGGAGTGGTGGTAAAACTTGTAATTCCTGTACTCTAGGGGGCTGAGGCAAGAGGATCACAAGCAAATTAGCAAAACCTTGTCTTGGAAAAAAAAAAAAAAGAGTGGGGATGTAGCTCAGTGCAAAGGTCCTGGGTTCAGTCCCCAGTACTGCAAAAGAACAAACTAAAACCAAAAAGAGTCATGTATTACCTTTAGAAAAAATAACAATAAGGAAGAGAAAGAAAATTTCTCAAGTCTAGCTGGGCTTAAAGTTTAGGAATCATCAAGAGAGGGTCTCACTGATGCTACATTAGAATCCCTCTGGTAGCATTTAAAATGCAGATGTCTGGGTCCTGCTAGCAGAGGTTCTGATTCATTTGATTGTGTATGGGGCCTGGGAATTGTTTTTAAACGCTAAAATTGCTCAGGTGATTCTAATGTGCAGCTGGGCCTGGAAAGCAACACTTTACAGACTTTAATGTTTCACATGAATCATTCAGAAGTCTTGCTAAAGTACAGATTCTAACGCAGTAGGTCTGGAATGAAGCATTTCTAGCAAGGTGCTGCATTTTGCAGGCAGAGCTGATGCAGGTGGACCATGGACCATACTGGTAGCATCTGAAGGCTGGACTGTTTCTGGTTCTGAACAGACAGTCCCTGTGCCTTTGCTTACACATCTTTGGCGATGAACTGCTCACTTCTTTTTTCGAATGTTGCTGTTTCAAGGAAGAGTGGGTGTGAATAATTAACTTTCTTAAATTGGAAGATCTGAAAACTACTGAAGTGGTCCTGAATCCTGGTCTTAAATCTTACATTATTCATCTAGGTCTTCTGTTCTGAGAGCACAGAGAAGGTCTAGTGTGATGGTTCGTTCATTTATTCAGAGATCTGGGTTACAGAACTATTCTATGAGTGAGCCTGTAAATTGCGGGACGTTCGGAGAAGACACTGAGGGCGTGCATAGATGGTGTCGAGGGGCACCTTGGAGGGCATAGAGACTTCAGAGAGGAAAGAAAATGAAACAGAGTGATGCCAGCAAGATAGCAGAATAGGAATATTCTACCAACATTTCTCATAGTGCAAGGATTTTGACACCTACCCGTGGGTGGATGTCCCGGAGCCCCGTGAAGTTGCATCACACATTAAGGTCATAAAATCTGAGGATAGACACACTATAGAGGGTAGGAACAGTTCTGCTTCACCCATATCCTCCCTTCCACAAGGTGTCACAGCTCACTACCAAGAGACTCTGGCAGTTGCTCCCCTGGGGAAAGTGAGGGTGCCTGCTTCTGCAGCTGTGTAGATGCTACCCAAGAGGGCCACCTCATTTTTGTCCAACTGCAATACTGAAAGGATCAGCACAGTTGAGTGGCTGGGACCTGCTGATAGCAGGGAAGAGAGCTAGGAACTCAACGCAACCAGGGTTTGAGTGCCAAAAATGTGCCACAGTCTGACTTAACTGTTTCATGGACTCCATCTGGAGGCCTTCCTAAAGTCTGCTTGGCGTGCTTCACCTGTGTGTGGATCCCCTTGTCCAGCTGGGCCGTGGGGACCCCAGTACTTCGTGTGTCTCGCTTTCGTCTCTCGTGGCCAGCTCCCTGTGTGTGTCCCTGAACAGTGATGGAGCCTTTGCAGATGGCTAGTAAGCGTGTGTACTCAGCCAGCTTGACTCTGCAGGGTTGGGAGAAGGCACACAAACCCAAGCACCTGAGGTTGCCACCTCAGGGAAAGCAAAAGAGAGGTTCTCATCCCCTGGCCTGGCTTTGTAAGATTGGAGAGGGTGTGTGGCTTTAATAATTTACCTCCTGAAAGGGAACAAGAAGGGTAGAACAGGCACTTCCATAGAAGTGATCTGAGAGGGTCTTTGAGTCCCTTGCCGGGCTGATTGGTGAAGGTATTTCTCTCCTGGCCCTAGTCAGTAAAAACTGCTTCAAATGCAATACCAGAGTTCAAGGAACATGAACATTACATCACCAGAGGAACACAATCATTTTTCAGTATCTGACCTCAAAGAAATGGAGAAATATGAAAATTTCCTGACAAAGAATTAAAAATAATTGTTTTAAGGAAGCCTATCTAGCTACAAGAGATTACTGGTAGACAACTCAACGATATCAGGAAAACAATATATAAACAAAATGAGAAATTCAACAGAAATAGAAACCATAAAAACTAACCAAATAGAAGTTCTGAAGCTGAAGGAAACAGTTGCTTAAATGAAAAAAAAATGAAATAGCTTCAATAATAGACTTTAACAAGTGGATGAATGAATCTGAATTTGAAGATAAGTGGTTTGAAATTATCCATTCAGTGGAGAAACAAACAAACAAAGACCGAAAAGGAATTTCAGAAGCTCACATGATCTGTGATACACTGCTAAGAGAAATAATGCACATATTATGGGAATCCCAGGGAAGAAGAGAGAAAGATTGAAAGCAAGAGAGGAAGAAAAGAACAAAGAAACTGCAAAAACAGAAGACAACAAAATGCCAATAGTAAGTCCTTACCTATCAACAATCCCTTTAGCTGTAAATGGATTAAATTCTCAAATCAAAAGACATTAAGTGGCTGAATGTACATTAAAAACTAAACCAAACTAAACCAAACCAAGCAATACCTAATTATGTCCTCCCTACTAGAGACTCACTTTAGCTTCAAGGACAGATGTAAGCTGAAAGTTAAGGGGTGGAAAAAGATATTCCAGGCAAATGGTAGCCAAAACAGATTAGGGTGGCTATACTTATATTAGACCAAATAAGCTCAAAGTGAAAACTATCACAAGAAACAAAGAAAATTGATATATAATAATGAAAAGATCAATTCATCAAGCAGATATAACAATATATGTATTATATATATATATTTGGAGCATGTAAAAAGCAGATATCAGTAGATCTGAAGGGAGAAAGAGATAGCAATAAAATAATAGCAGGGAATTCAGTATTCTATTTTCAACAATTGATGGATTGGTCAGAAATAAAAATCAATAAAAACAATTGGATTTAAACTGTGCTTTAGACCAAATGGACCTAGCAAAATAGAACAAATTGAGTTTGCTTACAAACAATACATATTTAGTTCTCACAGTTCTGGAGGCTGAGAAGTCCAAGCTCCAGGCTGACAGTTTTCGGGTCTAGTGAGTTCCTGGTTTCTTCGTAGGCTGATATCTTTTCACTGTAACCTCACATAGAGGAAGCAGCTAGCTTGCTCTGTAGTCTCTTTTAAAAGGGGAGCAGTCCCAATCGCCTCCTGAAGTCCCCACCTCCTAATATATCACTTTGGGGGTTAGGATTTCTAGGGGGTCTCAAACATTCAAACTAAAGCAGTAATTAAAGTGGATTAAAGAAGAAATCAAAGGAGAGCTAAAAAAATCTGTAAGACAAAAGTGAAAACTAAATATATAAAAACTTACAAGACACAGCAGGAACAGTTTAACAGGGTATTTTGTATAGGCAAATGCCTACATTAAGAGAAAAGGAAGATCGCAAATGATCTAATTTTACATCGCAAGGATTAAAAAAAAAAAAAGATGAACAAACAATGCCCAAAGTAAGCAGAAAGGAGGAAGTGGTAAAGATCAGAGTAAACAAAATGAAATTATGGCTACAAAAACAATAGAAAAGACCAATGAAATTAAGAGCTATTTTTTGAAAAGGTAAGCAAAATTGACAACTTTTAGCTAGACTGAGAAAAGAGAAAGGACTCAAATAAAATCAGAAATGAAAGAGGAGACATTGCAACTGATACCACAGAAATACAAAGGACCTTAAAAGATTACTATTAACTATGCAAAAAATTGGATAACCTAGAAGAAGTAGATAAAACACTCTAGTACTGAGTCATGAGGAAATAGAAAATCTGAACAGACCAACACCAAATAAAGAAATTGAATCAGTAATCAAAATTTTCTCGATGAAGAAAAGTGCAAGACCAGATGGCTTCACTGGTGAATGCTACTAAACATTTAAAGAAACAATACCGGGCTGGGGATTTAGCTCAGTGGTTAGAGTGCTCGCCTAGCAAGTGCAAGGCCCTGAGTTCAGTCACTAGGACAAAAAAAAAAAAAGAAAAAGAAAAAGAGAAAAAAGAAAAGAAACAATACCAATCATCCTCAAGTTCTTAGAAAAATATTGAAGAGGATGGAACTTCCAAACTCATTGTATGAGGCCAGGGTTACCCTAATATCAAAGATAGACAAAGGATACTATGAGAAAAGAAAATTATTAGCCAATATCCCTGATGAGCATCCTTCTCAAAATATTAGCAAACTGAATTTGAAAACAGATTAAAACATATAACTTGCTCAAGTGGGATTTATCTGTGGGATGCAAGGATGGTTCAACATATGAAAATTGGTAAATGTGCTACACTAACTACATTAACAGAATGAAAGATAAAAACCATCTATATAGATGCAGAAAAAGAACTTGACAACATGCATAGCAATGTCATATGACTATGCAATCCCTCTTCTAAGTATATACTCAAAGGCAATGAAATGATCACCTCATAGAGGTATTTACACTCCCATGTTAATTGTGGCATTATTCACATTAACCAAGATATGGAAACAATCTCTGTACCCAATGATTGTCAAAAAGATAAAGAAATCATGAGTGCCGTATGCACCTCCCCCCCAGCACAAACACTCAGAGGACTATTATTCCCCCTTAAAAAACAAGATTCTGCTATTTGCCACAAAATGAATGAATATGGAAGACATTATGCTAAATGTAATAAGTCATACACAGAAAAACTATGGCATGATCTCACATGTGGTATCCAAAAGCATTAATCACATATGGTAGAAACAGAGTAGAATTGTGTTATCAGGAACCAAAGGCTGTAGTAATGGGGAGATGTTTGTCAAAGTGTACAAAGTTTTAGTTATGTGGGATGAATAAATTCTGGAGATCTAATGTACAGTATAGTGACTGTAGTTAATTTATCAGAGACTTGAAATTTGCTAACAGAGTAAATCTTAAGAGTAGGTCTTAGCGAAGAGTAGATTTTAAGAGATCTTTGCTAACAGAGTAGATCTTCTCACCACATGCACACATACACACACACACACACAGGTGACAATACTGTGTAGGGTGATGGATATGTTTATTAGCTTTGTTGTGGTAATCATTTCACAACACACAGCCTTTTGTATCTGAAACTTTCATATACTTGGATTCAACTATGGATGAAAAAATACATTTGTATTGAATATGAACAAATTTTTTCTTGTCATTCCCTACACGATAAAGTGTAACAACTATCTACATTATATTGGGCATTACAAGTGATATAGAGATGATAAGGATACAGGAGGATGTACATAGTTTAGATGCAAATACTAGGTCATTTTATGTAAGGAACTTGATCATTGGCAGGTTTTGATATTCTCAAGGGTCTTGGAATTAATCTCCTGCAGATGCCAAGGGATGATTATGTACACATTTCAAATGATTATGCTGTGTACCTTAAATATATATACTATTTTTTATTTGTTAATCATATCTCCATAAAGCTGGAAACAAAGCGGCTAGGAGGTAGCAGGATTTCTGTATGTCAAAGGATGTTGGGGTCTATGCTTAGAATAGAATTAGCTACTTGGTGCTTTTAAAGATCCCTGACAGTAGAGTCATCTTTCTGAAAGCAGAGGAGACCTTGGCTAGGCATCATCAAAACTCTGCTTCTCCAAGTAGGAAAATTTGAGGAAGTATCCACAGGTAGGTTGCAGTGTCTGTCCCAGGAAAATGTCAGCGTGACTTTCTCACTGGCTCCAGGAACAACGGTGGTTGGGCAGGGCCCCCTCCAGCCTGAGAGTTTATTGTTGTAGTTGAATGAAAAACTTTAAGAAAATTAGAATTGATATCTTCCTTTCTCAGTTTCTCAATCTTTAACCATATTTTCTCAGGATGACTTTGTTCAGTCACAGGACTCTTTTGTTTCTATGTGGGTGGGCAAAGCATCTGTCTTTGGACTTCTTGACTCTTTCATGAGGAACAGAAGGAAAAGATCTAGGAGCAGTTCGTTGTATAAAGAAAGGAAGAAGAAAACACATCTCTTCCTACCCAGAGGGGCTGCCTCAGAATAGAGCTGGGTCACTGGCTTGCAGGAACGTGGGGAAGGAATGTATAGGAGACATAAAGATATTATTTCCGTACAGGCAGCTATGAGGGAACCCGTCTCAGCCTTTGCTGCTGTTGGAATATGCTCAACCAAGTGAAGGATGAGGGATTGGTACCCTGAAGGAGGAAATGAAATGTGCAAACTGAAAAAGTCCAAGAGCAATTCAGGATGGGTGTTTGACATAGGCTTGCTGTCCCCACTCCTCAGCCTGCCCCACACATTCCTGCCCCCTACACCTTGGACTGAGTGGCCCAGCATCCTGGGTACACGTCTTGTTCTCATGTCAATCTTCTTTAGTGGCTACATGCCCTTTAAAATGGAGACAAATGTTCTTCCCAGTATGTCTGGCATGAAATCCACTGGAAACATTCAATAAATATATATAGGTTTTTGGATGTGGGGGTTGAACTCAGGGTTTTGCACATGCTAAGTATGTGCTCTAGAACTGAGCTCTACTCCCAGCCCTAATATATTTTTTGAATAGCTTAGTAAATCTGTAATATTTTATATCAACTTCAAGTCCTCTGATTTCCTTTGCTTGATTTTGGGATTAAACTTGGTGTGCTTGAACAGTATCCTAGTCCTGCCTCCCTCCACTATAACATTTTAGTGGGAAAAGCCTGATTCTGTTTACTAATACTTATCATATAGCTCAGGAAGAGGCATTTAATAGGCCCTCAACAAATCCTAGTACACTCAATCAGCAAGAAAACATCATCCAACTAGGGCTAATCTCTTGCTGTTCTAGAAATTGCTTTTGTCTCCCATTGGAGTCCAACTCAGCCACTCCCCATTGACCTTCAGGATGAAATCGACTGCATTACCTTGGGTAGGCCTAACTTTTGAAAGATTCAATTTTCCTAATTTCCCTCCAGGTCCAGAGCTGACTCAGTGACTGATTAGGTCCAGAATAGTCATGTGCTGGTTGTATTTATAGCACTAATTAATTAATACAGGTAAAGAGCTCAGAAGATAAAGTGCTATGAGAGTGCTGTGTCTTAAAATGACTATTAACTCATGGGCTGGGGACCTTTGAATGTGAACGTATGAGCAAAAAAAGTGCCATCACAGGTGGATCCTTTTAAAAAGCATCCACTTGATTACGGAAGACATAAATTAACTGGAGGAAGCAACGCTCTAGTCGGTGACAGACTGTCGTCAGAATCCTTCCCCGTTTGGTTTCCATTTAAATCGACACATATGGCGAGGGGTTGTTTCAGGGTTTCAAGCATACGTGCACTCTCCTGCAGGGATGTGGATGCCTCAGTTTAAGTGAACTCAGGGGTGCCAAGCCTTCCCAGCAATAGGAAAAGAAGCCTGGAGCTCTGCAGGGTTGGGGAGCCTGGAGACAGGTGGTTTGCTTTGTTTTATTGTGTTTAGTCAAAGGTACCTGAAAGCTTTCAAGCATGTAGTGTTGACACATATGCCTGGAAGGCATTGGTGGCACTAAGACGTGGCCTGGTTTGCTAGGGATCAGGAGATGGCTTGAGTAGCCTTGTGGAATCTTCATATAATGAGAGGAGCCCTGGACTAAGATTCATGGCGGTTGAGGTCTCAGCTTCCCTGCTGAACCACACAAAATAGGATGGAGGCTAAGAGGATGTTTTGTGCAATTTTAATGTCAGGGTTGGGCTTGCTTCAGAGCTCTTCTGGGTCCTGAATCTGTCTGGGTCTAGACTGGCTTCCGTCTGAGTGGAAATGGCCCATCGAACCTGATGGCAAGATTTATCCTCTGAGATGTCCCAGATTTAACCCCTCTCCCCTCCACGCATGGGCTTGGACATGTCTTAGCAGGGTGATCGTTGGCCTGTGTATTTAGAAAGAGGTATCCCCCGAGTGAGTGCAGCAATCTGGGCACAGGGCCTGGACAGCAGATCTCAGCTGCATGTGTGCCCTTAGCAGGGCCTGTTTTACAATGACCAACTGCACCCATGTCTCGGGTGAGGCTAGGAAGACCCTGGGGCATCATCCTAGCCTCTCTGTGCTGAGATGACGAGGTGGCCTCATATCGAGAGTGACCCTGGAGAAAGGCTATCTGAAGTCCTTCGATACTTGCTTCAAGAATAAGTTAACTGCATCATTTTGAGTCTATTCAGTAAAACACTCCCAGGTATTTCAAAATAGGGAATGTAACACAGGGAATTGGCTGTAGAGGTGTTAAAAGAGTGCAAGGAGAAAAAAGAGTGGTGAGTTTACTTGATGATAAACAGCTACTGGAAGTGTCTACCACTTCCAAGGCTTGAGGAACAACAAGGAAAAAGAAGTTAGCCAGCACCCATGGTTTGGTGCCGCTGAGACTGTTGCTGCTAAGAACACGCCGGCTGAGCAGGAACCTGGGCCTGTGTTTTCCAGCCTGCTGCCGCCACCACTGTTACTTTCTTGGCTGCTGTCCCCTCTCTGGCTAGGCTCCTCCACAGCTGCTCCTGCTACTTCTGCTGGAGAAGCTGGGAAAAATAGCTTTTTTTTTCCTCCTGCTTTTCACTCCAGGGCTTCTTATTGGCGGAACCTAGCTGAAGTCATCCAGCTAGCAAAGGGAGGTGGAAAATGCAGTTTGCAGGGATCTAGCCTCAGTGTTAGAGAGCTGTGCATAGAAGGGTGGCTGTTTGCTGAGAGATAGCATACACTGCCTGTTATGGGTTTTTTTTTGTTTTTTTGTTTTTTTTTTTTTTGGTTTAAAATTTGAAGATTAAGCTGGACATGGTAGTACACACCTGTAATCCTAGTATTCTGGGAGGCTGAGACACGAGGATTGTAGGTTCTAGCCCAGCCTGGGCAACTTAGTGACTTAGTGTAACTCTGTCTCAAAATAAAAGAGACTAGCTCAGTGTGGAGGCCCTAGGTTCAGTCCCTCGTAGTGTGAAAAGACAAAAAGAAGAAGGAGAAGGAGAAGGAGAAGGAGAAGGGGAGGGGGAAGGGGAAGGGGAAGAAGAAAAAGCGGGAGAAAGAGAAGAAGAGGAAGAAGAAGAGGAAGAGGGTTAGAGAACTTGACAAATAGTTACTGTATATGACTTAGCATCAGCACTTTTCTAGGTCCTGGTGATGAAGCAGTGAGAAAAACAGAATTCTTGCTTAGGTGGAGGTTGTAGAAGTGTATTCCTATGGCCGGGTACTGAGAAAAATATTTAGATGCATGATCCCATTCAATTCTCACAACTCTTTGAGTTTTCGAGTGAGGTTATAGAGGCTCAGGTAGCTTATGCTAAGATAAGTAACTTATCCAAGATCATATCACTGGGAAGCTCACTGCCAACCTTGAGAATTCATGTGAGGTTCTTGTTCATGGGAGTGCATTTGCCTCCCTAGATGAGGAGCTTTTGAACAGCCTATCTTGAACCTTGTCTAATAGGACAAAGACAAGATGGGTTGTCTCAGCAAGTGGGGTCACTACTGCTGCTCTGCATCCTAGTGTCATTCATGGTCTACCCAGTGATCTGCCACGCACCCTGCCTCCATTCTTCAGAGTTCCTAGAGGAGTTATCAGGTCTGGGACCTCAAGGGTGTGAGGTAGGCAACATTCCCAATCTTTCTGTGCTGGAGCCACTTTTCTTCCTGGTGGGTGCCAAGAAAGAACCTCACTATATTCATCTTTGTGTCCCTCGAATCTAGCACACTCTCTGGCACATAGAAAGTGGTCAAAAATGTATTGTTTGAGTAGTTCATCCTTATAAAACAGCAAGGCCATGTAGCTCACATTTGGCTATCTTCAGAGTAAAATTAGCTAAACAAACAAAAACAGAAACACCCCAATTCCCCTACTTCCACCTGGAAATAAGGACTCAAGCAGATTTTTGTACACCCGTCTTCATAGTGTCATTATTTGCAGTAGCCAAACGATGGAAGCAACCCAAGTGTCCATTGGCAGATGAGTAGATAAGTAAAATGGAATATTCCATACAATGGAATATTATTCAACCTGGAAAGGAAAGAAAATTCTGGCACATACTACAACATGGGTGAACCTTGAGAATATTATGCTAAGTGAAATAAGCCAATCACTAAAAAACCAAGTGTATGATCCCACTTATATAAGGTTCCTATAATAGTCATGGAGGCAGGAAGTAAAAATGGTGGTTGCCAGTGGCTAAAGAATGGAGGAGGGAGTGGACTGGGAATTATTGTTTAATGGGTGCAGAATTTCAACTGGAGAAAATGAGGAGTTCTGGAGGTGCATGGTGGTGATGATTGCACATAATGTGAATTTATTTTGTGGGTGTGTGTGTTGCTGGGGATTGAATCCAGGGCCTTGCCCATGCCAGGCAAGTGTTCCACCACGGAATGTACACTTAAAAATGGTTGAAACAGTCAAATTTCACATCGTGTGTATTTTACCACAATTAAAATAAAAGTAAATTCAGTACTCTGAACTGTGCTTCTGGTTCATGAAATCTCCTAATCCTTTCAACCTGAGAATCCTGTTGGGAAGGGATCCCTGAGAGAGCTTGGCATTTATCGCCTGCCTCTACCAGGGCTGTGAATTCCAAGGTCTATTTCTGACTGTGGAAATAATGAATCCACAGCTCCTCAGGCCTTTATTGAAACCCTTTCACTGGTCATGCTAAGATCAGGCCTCTGGGGGCAGAATGAGTATTTGTCTAGAGATGTGGGTGCAAGCACTTTTGATATTTGTCTTAACAGCATGTCCTGAGGCTATGTTCATCTGTACCCATCAGGTTTCTTTGCTGACAGGCAATGGAAACAAAATCCAGCACATTAGGAAATTCATGGAAGGCTTCCAGACAGCCTAACAGAGACCAAGAAGGCTGGAGAACAGGATTGGGAAAAGGAGAGGAAGCAGGGTGGTTCAAGACTCCAGGAAGTGTTGTAGAAAATGGTGGACATTCAGGCTGCTTCAGCAAATCCAGGTGCCCAGGCTGGAATGAAAGTGCTCCCTCCCTGTACCACTTTGCCTGGGGGAAAGGAGAGTGATTGGCCCATCCTAGATAAGGGTTGCCTGTTGGCTGGGCGAGGGCAGGACACTCAATGGGGGAAAGGACCCTTAAAGAAACTGGGACCTAAGAAGAAATGGCAAAGCATGTTCAGCAGCCAAAATCCCACTAAGACCACATGACAGTACTCAGCAACTCTGGTATCCTATTGTGCGCCTGCCAGAAGCTGTGGAGCACCCTGGGGAGCAGGAGTAGACAGAGGGGTCCTTCTTTGTTCTCCTCAGAGAGCCAGATTATACATTAAGGCCTACCTTAGTCTTCAATGTGACCTCCTGAAGTCCTGGATCCTCAATCCTTGGGCTGCGGGAGGGGATATGTGTCTTGGCTTGCTTAGATTTGACACCATTTTCCATCTGTTGCCTCCTGGACTGTCTTGGAGAGAATGCTTACTATTGCATTTTGCCAAAATCCCATAAATCTCCAGCAGTAGCAAAGCAGCAATATTTGGGGCCTTTGTGAATCTTTATAGGACCCCGTGGGAGGAAAAACCAGCCACAAACCAGTGCATGACCTCATTTGCCCTGGAAAAATATGAATCTTGGCTAACTTTTCCCTTCTTCCCAAACATGCAGTAAAATGTTTACTTCCACACAGACTTTTAAATGCACCACTGATGCGCTTGCTCCCCAAGTATATCAGCAGATTTAAAAGGTTCATAAAAATTCCTTTCATATGGCTACAGTAAACTTTTGTGCAATTGTTCTTCTGTGAGATTAGTGGTTCACAGACCATCTTTTAAAGTTTGATCACTGATTTTGTCTGAGACCTCATTATTAGCAGACTAGGGAATGATGAAGCTTATTTATCACCAAAGCTGGTGAATCAACATAATCCATTAAGCCTCTAGGGTCTTATATCTTAAGGACCTTATTCCTTCATGGAGCATGAAATGCCATTCTCTCTCCACATCCTCATGCTATCATTTCAAATGTGTTGCTTATTGGTGAGCAGCTGTGGGTGCCTCAGTCTGGGGCCAGCACTGCACTGTCGGGGATTAGGGGGGAAATGAAGACAAGGAACTGATCTCGTGGGGCTCATGGTCTACGATGTCCGTTGCAGACACATGTGTTACCTGGGTGCACTTTACAAGATGCTTATCTCCTAAACCTGACTTGGTAAGCAGGAGCTTAAATAAGTAGACAATCAATTGAAGCTTTCCCAGAAGAACTAAGGATTAAAATAGCAGCTGCATGCGTGCAACGTCATGGGCATGGCATACAGACTGGTTGGGGGGTGTTGTGGTCCCACCACACCAAGCATGCTGTCAGTTTAGGACCTTTGCCTTTGCACTACGGTCTGCCCATCTGCTCTTCCTCCAGATGTCTACTTAGCTAACTTGCTCACCTCCTTTAAATGCTTACTCCAACCTCATCTCCTCCATCATGGTCATCTTCATCATCATCATATTTTAAATATACCTAACATTAAAATTACCATCTTAATTCCTTTTTTCGTGGTACTGAGACGGAACCCAGGGACTTTGCACCAAACTACATCCCCAGTACATTTTATTTTTTATTTTGAGTCTTGCTAAATTACCCATTACCAAGTTTGAGCTCAAACTTGTGATTCTCCTGCCTCAGTTGCCTACGTGCTGAGATTACAGCATGTGCCTCTATATTTGGATCTATCTTGATCCTTTTAAAGTATATAGTTCAGAATTAGGTTATGCAAACATCATCATTATCCTCTCCTGATTTTTTTTTTGTCTTGAAAAACTAAAACTCTGTATCCATTAAATAATAAGTCCTCATTTCCCTCTACTCCCACTCTCTGGCAACCATTATCCTGTTTCTGTCTCTTATGAATTTGACCACTTTGGGAACCTCATATAGGTGGAATTGGGCAGTATTTGTCTTTTTGTGCTTGTTTTTTTTTTCATTTAGCATAATATACTCAGGGTTCATCCATGTTATAGAATGTGTTAGAATTTCTTTCCATTTATTTATTATTTATTTATTTATTTAATGCCAGGGCTCTAACTCAGGGCCTTGTGCTTACTAGGCAAGTGCTCTACCACTTGAGCTAAATCTCCAACCCATCCATTTGAAAGTAGAATAATATTGCATCGTGTGGAGGTATCGCCATTTTATTTATCCTTCATCTGTCAATGGATACTTGGATTGATTTCATGTTTTGGCTATTATGTAAATATATGGAAGTACAAATATTTCTTTGAAATACTGTTTTCTATTCTTTTAGGTAGACACCCAATAGTCAAGTTGCTACATTATGGAGTAATTCTTTTTTTTTTTATAATTTTATTTTATTTTAAATCAAGAACATGTATTGGTACATTCTACATATAATGGTCACATTCATTACATTTATTCTGTACCTATACACGATGTATCTTGGTTCTCCCCCCTCTCCCCCGCCCCTCCCATCTGCTCCCTCCCTCCCTATTTACAGCAGGTTCATTCATCCTTTTCCATATTTTCCCTTTCCCCTCTCTTTCCCCTGTTGCCTTTCTGCTTTTCCGCTTCTTTCCTTCTAGTACTCCTCTCCTCTGCACATTATCCTCCTTTTATATAATATCTATTACACCTCTTTGTCCTTATTTACAGTTATGGTTTCTCATATCAGAGAAACAATTCAATGTGTGCTCATGAGTGTCTGATTTATTTCACTTAAGAGTATGTTCTCAAGGAACATCCATTTATATATGAATGACTCTAGTTTATCCCTTTTTTATGGCAGTGTAGTACTCCATAGTGTAGAAAAACCACATTTTCTTTAGCCATTCGTTGGTTGTTGGGCATTTAGGTTGTTTCCAAGACTTAACTATTACAAATTGTGTTGCTATGAACATGGTGGTGCATACGTCCTTGTGGTATGACGATTTTAATTCTTCTGGGAAGATCCCCAGTAGGGGAATAGCTGG